>JAQIXG010002605.1:0-17207 GCA_034700105.1 Oconnorella tubifera | reverse complement strand
CATTTATATCATCGATGCACAACAGGCAAATGGCCAGAAAGTTGCCAACAAGTGTTGCTATATATAGTGTTCAGCGTCCGGGGAAGTGTCCCGGGAAATATCCGGGGATGTGTCCGGGATGTGTCGGGAAAATGTTCGGGGAAATGTCCGGGGAAGTGTCCGGTGAAGTGTCTGGGGAAGTGTCCGGGAAAATGTCCGGGGAAGTGTCCCGGGAAGTGTCCGGGTAAGTGTCCAGGGAAATGTCCGGGGAAGTGTCCGGAGAAGTGTCCGGGGAAGTATCCGGGATCCGGGGAAGTGAGCTCTGAACACTATATAGTGCAGTATGGCAGCGCATTCAAGGGATTCTCGAGACAGAGTTAACACGACGTAATGTTAAAATTAATAGGAAATTACTTAACTTATTTTGTTGTTGCAGATTTCTAAATTGTTGCAGATTACATATTCTATTTTGTTACACTTTACTTTGGAAGATTTAATCATAGATTCTATTGTTATTCATCTTTGGAACTACTTTTCAATGCGTGTTTAGTTAATCATTATATTGGATCATCCTTTTCATGAAACATCAAATTATACTACCTGGCTATGAATTTGTGTTGCGTTTAATCACAAGAAGATAATATCGATAATTACTCAACATCTCAAACTTAACTACAACAACAATCGTACTGTACTCAGAGTCTGGAATCAATCTTGGTAACCATACAGATTGTTCTACCCCAATGAACTTATTAAATCTTACCCACCTAAACTACCCTCATAACCCCTGCTCAACCATAACCTACCTCACCCTTACATCCAGCGTTCGATACAATCCATATTTGAGTTTACAAGCATAGTCCCCTGCATTAACTATCAAATACCTCTCGCACACAGAACAAATACCTCTCTCTCAAACAGAACGTTACAAATCAAACTACATGATGTACCTTACAACAACGTCAATACAAGATCTCAGACACCCCACAGTGAGATCTTGAACATGGTGGAGAACCGAAATTTTAGGCTTGTTTGTATCAAATATACCTTCCTTCGCCAGCCAACACATATTCACGACAATCAAACCTTTATTCAGAACTTTCATCGTATCACAAGTGTAACAAGAAGAAGTAGAAATTGAAACTCGCAAAATGTGACAAAAAATAGAAATATCAAAGAAATATAAGAATTTATGCAGAAGAAAGAAAATTAAGAATTAAAGGGAATTAGAAAATTCGTGAAATCGTTAACCTGTTGTGAGAATATTTGTGAAATCATAACCTAAATAGAAATTTCAATACAAAAAGCAAAGAATTTGTGAAACAATAACAAAAATATCTTAATTTTAAAAGAAAATAACATGTCCGGGGAAGTATCCGGGGAAGTGTCCGGGGAAGTGTGTCCGGGGAAGCGTCTGGGGAAGTGTCCGGGGAAATGTGTCCAGGGAAGTGTCCAGGGAAGTGTCTGGGGAAGTGTCCGGGGAAGTGATCGGGGAAGTGTCTAGGGAAGTGTGTCCGGGGAAGTGTCCGGGGAAGTGTCCAGGGAACAGAAAATCAGGTTAATACTTAAAAGTATTAGGATAAGCATAGATAAGCCTAGGATAAGCTCATATAGAAGGAATATGTAACGAAATATATTGAAACAGCAACAGATTCCTTTAATTCGATAAATTTAATGGAGTTGAAGTTAAAATAGGAGCACAACTATGGCCGGAAGATGCCCAACTATCTTCCGCGGCGTCATTGCCCATGACGCTCGATCTTGGATAAGGTATGCAGAGACATGGCTAGTATCACAATGCGTCGCAGATGATAAAGTAAGAATTAACTTATTAGATTTGTATTTCGATGATGCGGCACGAACATGGTTCTATCAACTAATTGATCAAGATGAGAACACTCTTACTGCACTATCGGAACTTCAAAATTTCACAAATTTTCGCGCTGCTTTCCTAAATCGCTTCTCACAACGAGAAGACGAAAAGTGGAGTGACACACAGGACCTTTGGCAAACAAAGCAGCAATAAGTCCAACAACAGAAGATTACGTCAATTTAGTAAATGATAAAGGGATGAAATCCAATCTTCAGGCAGATCAAATCTTGTTAGCAGTGCGTAGTGTCCTAAGCGATGCTATTAAATCAATCATAATGCAACATCCCTGGAGCAAATGAGTTAAACGCGATCATTAATGGGGAATGATAGCTGAACTGTATCCACCAACTACTTGCGTTTCTTAAGAGCTGGCCGATGCAATCAAACAAATCGATGACACTATAAACAAGAATCACCTTCGATCTATCACGTCAAAATCAGAAATGTACGCTGAATCTGATAGAACAGCGACATAACGTTATTCGCAATCGCTTAGTTACAATAATTATTACAGTGAACAAGAATTTGATTACGAAAATCAGGATCATAATATAATTGATCATTTTGTCAAGAGAGAATTTGGAAATTATCACGGAGGATACGCCGCCAGCTTTAAGGGAAGCGGTGGAACAAGGCAAAATAACTTTTCGTAATCAAATAAAAAGAGCTTTTCGTAGTAACAAAGAATTTAATAATCATCAATTAAACGTTGCGCATGGAAATAGTCAAATGCAGGAATATAAGCGAAAAATAAATGAAGGGCATCATGAGGTACAACAATGTCAGAATTGTGGCGGGAACCACCAACCATGGAACTGTCCAGCTTATGGACAATCTTGTAGAAATTGCGGTAAATTCCGACATTGGGCCAACGTCTGTTGGCAAGGCCCTCCGAATGATTATCAGCGCCTTCAAAATTGTAGGGGCCGAGCTGCGGGTCCGGGATAACGCGGTTTTGGTTTTAGAACGATCCCAAAATACATCAACAAGTATAATAAGAATTAAAGTTAATAACATTTTTACTGATGTTCTGCTGGATAGCGGAGCTGCATTATCTTGTATTGATTCTTCGTAAACACAAAAACTAAAATTACAAGTTCAAAAATTTCAGAAAAATTGTTCGTGATGTTATAATGGGGGATTCAACAACTGTACCAATTATGGGGGAAGTCAAATTAGAACTAAATGTGCAAAATTTAAGAATTATTCATAGTTTTAGTTTTGTAAAGAATCTTTCCGCCAAAGTAAGACGTAGAATTGATTTCATAATGGCGAACCAAATCAACTGTCAACATGCGGATGGTATAGCTGTGTTCTTGAGGGAAAGGGCTACGGTGCCTTTTGTGACGAGGGAAGATTATCTTGGGATGGCGTACTCGAAAGAACACATAAGAATACCAAGGGGCTGTACGCTGAGCCTGCCGTTATACTGCAGGCGTTCGTTAGATTCTCAGCGACTCTTATTCTTGAAACCACTGGTTGAAGCCCCAGGTAAAATTAAAATATTCGTACAGAAAAAAAGCGGTAAATTTGAGCATAAGAGTGCAGAATGTGTCAAACCATGTGTTTCATAAACATGGTCCTTTGTGTGCTGTTATCATTGACACTCGGAATACTTATCAAAATGTCACCAACTCAAACCAAAGCAGGGTTGTTTCACCGAGCTACAAATTAATGACCAACGTCTCATCAAATAATTCCACAAGTCCTAACTTCGATAATAAACCTGTAAACAATTATTATACACAAAACGATTATCCACATGATAACTGCTTAACGCGAAAAAGCCAAAAATCTTCGCGTTATAATGAGAAGAAACGGGAAATAACTCATGTTTTCCAAAATGGAAATGGATCAGATAATCGAAAACCAGAGCGTTGCAATTTAAATTTTACCATTCACCAGACGAGACTAAATACGATCAATGATAAAAAGTGAACGTTTGAAGATTTGGGCATTAAATTCGCTGATGTGATTGATAAGGTAGCCCAACCATTCAAAGATTTATTGACTGAATTTAATGACTGTTATGTGTTGCAAAATTCTGAGTTAGCGTGTTGTAAATCAGCCCAGTGCAGCTTTGAATTGAAAGTCCCAAGTCCTAAGCCAATTCGCTCTAGAAATTACCCATTGTCAACTGTTGATCAGAAGAATTGGAAAAACAGGTTCGCGAAATGGGAAAAGACGGAATCATTGAAAGATTGCTAGGTCCCTACAGTAGTCCAATCTTGCTTGTGGAAAAGCATAACGGCACAAAACGGGTAGTAGTCGACTTGAGGAAGATCAACGAAGTACTGAACGACAAAGTGTTCGATACATTAACCCTGAGGGAAATGATTGAAAGAGTGGGATCAACACGTGACAAGGTATTCAGTTTAATAGACCCTAGGTCTGCATATCTTCAGATTGAAATCAATGAAGGTTCCAGAAAATATGTGGCTTTTCATGTACTTGGCATCGGAATTTTCAATACAAACGCTTACCATTTGGATTAAAACTGTCTGGAAATTTCTTCAATCAGATAGTAAGTACAGCAATAGCATCTGATGAAATATTGAGTCAAAACTGTTTTTCTCACGTAGATGATGTTCTAGTATTTTCTGAAGATATACTCACAAATCTAACGTTATTGCGTCGATTGTTCATTGTACTTCAAAAAGCCGATCTTAAGATACATAATGAAATGGTCGATTATCTCAAAGGCAGCGTAAAGTTCTCTGGTCACATTTTCAGTCACAAGGGTATCATTCCTGAAGCCGGGAAGATCGAAGCGATGACAAGTTTTCCCAGGCCAATTAACAAGAGGTCATTACGGTCATTTATTGGATTGGTTTCGTTCTACAGAGTGTACATTAAAAACCTCGCACATGATTTAGGACCTCTACTTGTTCTGATGCAAAAGAATGAACGTTTCGTTTGGAATAATCAGAGAGAAAATGTTTTCAGAACATTCGTAGTAAGCTCAAGGATTTACCAATTCTGGCTTTCCCAGATGAGACTTGAGGGGGCTGGACCATACGTTATAGGATTATGCCAGTACATTCAGCATTGCGGGCACAATATCACAACAATCCAAGGATGGAAGAGAAGAAAATCTTATCGCGTGTTACGATCGATCACTGAGACCAAATGAAATAAATTTGGATTCTGGGCACAGAGAGGTGCTAGCTAAGATCACAGCTGTCGTACGATTCAGATCTATTGATCATAAGGTCTGATAATCTATTTTGTAACAATTCGAGGCAAAAACGTCCCAGATTGAAAAGATGGAGTGTTTAGCTCAGCGATATACTCATTAACGCCACATTCGAACATATTGAGGGGTCTCGAAACATGCTCCCTGATGCGTTATCACGAAGAGTATACCCGGCAAAAGGTAAACTATCAGAAAGAGAGATGGATTTAATTCATGACGTTTTCACTCTGTGCTTGCTACAAGATAAAATAATAAATGATGTAGGCGAAGTGACACAATACAATACATTGTGGAAACTCGAGGAAGAGGAGGCCAAGGCTTGGAAGCATTGTTCCAATTTTCAAGAGATCTGGAACATGAATGTATATGATCAAGAATCAGATGACTACTCTGATTGGCCTGATGATCAGACACACTCGATGGTGTGCACTAAAGCGGTCAATTCTACAGGATCAAAAACCAAACCTTTAGCTCCGACAGTAGGCATGCGTGTATATCTACGAAACGATGCCAAGAGTCCGGGAGCAAGTGCGAAACTACAAAAAGAATTTATCAGCCCGTACAAGGTCGTTGATGTTCCGTCACAGCATACTGTGAAGCTCTTCAATCTGAGAAACAACAAGGTATTGGCGCACCTAGTGCCTGTTGATAGATTAAGACCTGTCAGATCAAGGCAGAGTGACAACAAAGATGAATTCAAATCTGATCCATCAACTGCGAGAATGCTAAAAGATCAATTTCAGATGGTCTTTGAAACGGGAGTTGCTAACCCAAATCAGAGGCCGTCTAGCAGCGATGCGTAGTGGGTACCTGCAGGACCCATCTCTAATCGTGAGAACACAAGAAATGGTGCAAGAAATTGATCAGTTTTCGAACAAATTCTACGAGGTTGACCGTTTACTACAAGTCAATGGAACAAGTGACAACAGGCAGTATTTGGAAACTTGATTCACGCAGTCCGCGCAAGAACAGTTGGGAACCTCAAAGGAACATCGCATAGCATGAAATTGATAAGTATCACGAAAAATATGATATAAATGGTGGGCTTTGGGCTCAATTTTCAAAGGAGGCGGAATTAGTGGGATAAATAGTTATAGTACAAAGTAAAACTCAAGGAGACGTCCTAGGATTTGACAATATGATTACTTTGCATACCAAAGAAATTTTGACTGGAGAACCAGGATTACGTGATAAAGTAAAGCTCTTATCAATCGGTATGTGTTTATACAATAGTTTGACGTTTCATTTGGAGAATACGTGGATTCATCCAAGTTAGATTTTATTGCTAAAACTGCGATTGGCGCAACAGCGGTCCGGCAATAGTGAAAAGCAATGACTGTTAAATGCTTGAGATTTCAAAAAAATACATAGAAAAGTTAAAGCTGTGATTTCGGTATACTACGTTCATATTTTGTAAAATTACAGCCGGAAAACTGAAACGATTCAGGAGCTTGAAATCGTAAGTTTTCCACATGATTTCGTCGCAAATAAGGACTCTGGTGAATTATACTTCATTGGATTTTACAGGAATAGTTATCTTCTTAACATTTTTCTTAACGGGAAGTGTCCGGGGAAGTGTCCGGAATGTGTCCGGGAAAGAGTCCAGGGAAGAGTCCGGGGAAATGTCCGGGGAAGTGATGCCCTGCTCATCCGAGCCTGATGTGACTGCCATGTAAAGTTGAGTGTCATCGCAATTCCATCATCAACTGATGGAATTGTACACCGTGCGAGGTTATAATGTTTGATATTGGTGAAATGTATGCTGAGAAAAGAAACAGGCCGAGGACTGAACCTTGGGGAACTCCAACTATGACTGGGGAAACTGGTGAATGTTCACTTCCGATCTTCACATATTGAGTCCGAGATGTTAAATAGGATTTCAGCCAACTCAGCGCCGTTCACTTGACACCAAACGTTTCATCAAGTCTCTCAGTGAGGATGTCATGATCGATCGTATCAAATGCTGCAGATAAATCCAGTCCTATATTAAAATATATTCACAATATCCACAATATTCTTCAAATAGGTTTGTTCTGAATTAAATGCACCTGAGCTGATGTAAAAGAAAATGACAGAACAATGATTTATTACAGAAACTGCTGACAAGTTATATAAAATTAGTTGTTCAAGTTTACTCATAGAATTTTGAAAAATTGTTGATTAATTTATTTTTGCCCCGGGTTAAGAGCCTGGGTATCGAGTTTATGACATTTGTGATATATAGAGTGGCCATTAATCAACGAATATGCTCATCTTTAGCCATAATTTGACCCTGCTACTTGACGATTCGAATTTAGCAAAAGTAACTTTGTAATTTTTTTTTATATAATTTGATGTCAATTATAAAATGATTTCATTAGTTTGTTTTTCACATTCATCACGTTAACTTTTACTTAAGATCATTATTTATATAATATTTCCTACCTCCCCCACTAGAAATGGCAATTTGTAATTAATTATTAATGTTCATTTAATTCGTGAGTGGCAATACTGTGAAGATGGCCACACCATTTACGTTTATTTTAGTTTATTTTTAATTTTTAATTAATAATAACTAAATTATCTTTTTTAATTAGCACTGCATCCCTCAATAAGTGAAGCGGGGAAATATATATACCTCACCTGTGATCTTCTGACAGGAGTTATCTAAAAATTAAATGTCATCACTTTGCACTTTGGCGATGCTAATAGCCTGCAATGTCATCACGACCACCTTTCCCTGCTACCAGGTCTTCCTCTGGTAGATGCCCATCGTGTTTAAAGGTAATCTCAGTTCGTCTGTTGAATGGAGCACACAGCCTGGCCAGAAAACACTGTCCAGGGTCTGGCACACCCCCATTTTAATCGGTCCTCCGACAATGCTGATTGCCCAAGCTAGTTATGACGTCACTGATGAGTCCTCTGATTTGATTGACTCACTTAGCTCCAACCCACCAACCTTCCTTCTCCACATTCACCCCGGTGCTCCCAACCCAGAAATGCTGAAAAAGATTCCACAGGGGAAAAGACACTGTCCTCGATTTTCAGCATTTGTTAATTCAGTGCTTGAAAATCCAAAGGATCACCAGCTGTGGAATAGGCTTCTTGGGTATCAGAACAAGGCAATAGGCATCAAAATCTCACTTCAACGATTGTTGCTCAGATTAATTCATTCCCCCAGTCACATCAGCCTAACTACCTTCTCTCAAGAGGTGGACAAAAACAAACAGAAGAAAAAATCACCAAGGAAATCGACTTTGACTCCACAGCAATAAGAAGGGCAGTGACTAAGATGGACAAGAAGAACATCAAGGGGACCTTCGCCAGCTCTGGTGAATCCGTCGTTTCAATTGTATCACTCAATTTTGGCCAAACATACTAAAGCACTTTCTGACCGCCACCCAGCCTCCCTAGCAAGTACTCAGCGTCTTTTCAGAGAAGTTCTGTTTGCCTTTAAAAAGAAGGATAGGAATGCAAGGCCAATCTCTGTAGGTCTCACTCTGCATGGGCTGGTGGCTAAGGTTGTATGCTGGGATGTCTTCAAACAATGTGCAGCACTACTCAAACCACGACAGTTGAAGATAGGAGTTACGGAAGCTTTGGTATACGTGCCCGCCGGTATTTGATAAAATGCCATCAAGTCACATCTTCGTCAAGCTGGAATTTCTTAATGCGTTTAACTCGGTGCTTCGTGATATGAGAGGCGTCGGCTCTCAATTGTGCAGGGCTACTCAACTTCCTTGACTTGGCCTATGGTGACACTACCAGTCTCATCTTCGGAGAGTTCTCTATTGACTCAGCAGAAGGCGTACAGCAGGGAGACTAACTCGGTCCTCCATATCTTGCCTGGTGATAAACTCTCTGCTTCAGGACATTCAATCAGAGTTTATGTCGGGTATCTTGATAACTTGTGCATTGTGGGCAAAGTTAGATGTGTCATTAGGGATGTTCTCAGGCTGGAAAAGGGAGCAAGAGCCTGTGATCTCTCACTCAACCACTCTAAATGTGAAGTCATTGGACTCACTCCCTCAAATTGGCAAGACTGGATCGCATCAGGCCTCACTTTTATCAAGTGTCCACTCAGCGAGGCATGCTTGCTATGTACCCCAATCCAGTCTGTAACAGGTTGGGACAGAGCATTAACTGTTAAGGAGGGAGGATTTGACTGTCATTGTGAGTTGTCTAACCTCACTACCAGCTCATTCTGCCCTCTACCTCCTGAGAAAAGCTTACACAATCTCAAAGCTGGCACTGTCTGCCTTTTTGGCATCCGCTGCTGCTGTCACTGAGCTCCTTTCTCAACTCCTTCCAATTCACAGTCTGTCCATCCCGGACCCCGCAGTAGATAGAACGGAAACAGCGTGGAAGGGCTTGGGGGAGTTATTGGCCCAATGGGAGAGGACAGGAGAAAACAACAAGCGTGGGATCAGATCGTGTGTGGGGTGGCGGCAGGAAGGTCTGCTTCAGGGGGTAGATGATTGCACATCAGCACGTCTCATTGCACCTCGTGCTCATAGATCAGGTGTTTGGCTAAATATGCTGCCCTCTGCATCACTCGGCCTGAATATGGATGACAGTTCACTGAGAGTTGCTGTGGGCATTCGACTCGGGGCTCCATTGGTGTTACATCATAAGTGCTGCTGTGGTGCATTAGTTGACAAATTTGGTCACCAAGTTTGACCTGCAACCAGTGCTGATAGTCACCTGCATCACAATTTGCTCAACTACGTCATACTACGTGCATTTCAGAGCGCAAATGTAGCGGCACTACGGGAGCCACCGGGGCTGATGCGCTCAGACTCTAACGGCCAGATGATGCCACGCTTGAACCGAGATTGAAGGGCCTTCTATGCCTTCTTTGGGATGCTACATGCTCATCTGGACACGTTAGCGCCTATATACGTAAAGAGCTTAGCAGAAGAGTCAGAGCAACTTTATCAGAATCAAAAAAGCTGTCCAAGTATGCCGATTTTGATATGCAATTGAGATATTTGGTTCTTTGATTGAGTTTGTTAATGAGTTGGGCAGACGAGTCTCTATAGTCTCAAGAGATCCAAAGTCCACCTCTTTCCTGAAAGAATGACTTGCTCAGAAACGGGGAATGCAGCATCAGTGCTGGGAACTTTTGGGACATCTAAGATATTTTTTAATTTTTAAAGCTTTAACATTTGTCAATCTTCAAACCAAAAAAAATAAAACTATTATTCTCAATTTGATTTTTGACGTATTGTCATTATTCTTAGAATTACAAGAAATGGAGAGGTTAAGGTTTAAAATGAGTTAATGTTCTTATAATTTGTACAATTTACAGAATAGTTTGAATACAGAGAAGCCTAGTAAATAAATAAGTGTAATAGCGAGATATTAATTAAAGTAAAAGAAATTATAATAATAGACGATAACGGTATGATTACTTAAAAAAGGTCATCATCACCTGTGTTTTGAAAAAAATCCTCCTCCCTTTGCCAAAAATTTAAATGAGGCTGAAAAGACTTTACTTGAAGCAAGCAAGCGCAGCTATTAATAACAACTAAATACTAGAGAACTTTATCCTATACAACATCTCCTTAAACTCAGCATTCTGCCGAGCTGGTATGTAAAATATTGAAAAAGCCATGGTTAAATACTTACTCTGTTTTGCTTACAAAAAAATCACAATATGACAATTATTTATTTTGTTCACATTGTTTATTCACTCATTTTTTAATTTATCATTGTTATGTTTACCCCATACAGTAAAAATATCCGACCTATATGAAACAGAATGTTTCTGCCATCGGTTTTGACACAACAAACATTTGGCATCATTTTAATGGCAGTGCTCATTAGTGAATTAGAATTGCGCGAGTGAATGCATAGAACTGCATCAAAAATAAATGAACGTATAAAGCTGAATTTACTAAGAGTTAACACGCCTAAAGGAAAATTTTGAAATACGAGCTAATTCGTAGGTGCTGGTCAAAGTGTTAAATTTGTAATTAATTCTGAATGCAATTTACCTTGCAGCCTAGTGCATTTAGATGCAATACATTCAATTGCTGAACCATCAATGAAACGACAGCAGCCAAGACGCAGACACGTCAAGTTATTAGCGCATACTTTTAGAAACCTATCAAAAATATATAAACAACAGTTCATATATTTTTATTTATCAGCTATTTTATATTCAAATAAAACTTATATTTATTAATAACATCATTTATTTATGTTATATTTATATTATACACTAGCAGCAAAGCCTGTCAGACGACAGGCATAAAAAAGACAAAAACACACAAATGTTTAAATCTAAAAATCATTTTATTATCAATTAACAACTATATTTCAATATTTCAACTATATTACTAATATTTCATCCAATTTGAGTACCCTTGATTCAATGATACCATTGAGAACCCTTGGATCTATCTTAATAGCTTAATTATATCGAGTTACAGACAAATAGACGAACTTAGCCAATTATTATATTAGATTAGTTGTGTTTAAGTAATTTTAATTTAATTCTTTTGTTTAATAGAAAGTGATACTGCCAATTTTTTAAATCAAATAATTTATAAATCGATAAAATCACCATAATATTTATATCATAGGGTATACCAGGGGTATATAGGTTGTATTATACAGAATATCATAAAATTTACTAATTATTAAATTATTTAGTTATTTTTGGTGACATTTTTAGAATTTCTTTATTGATCTTTTGTCAATTTTTTATTTGAGATCCCCAATTTATGGCCATAGGTCCCCTAAGCACGTCACTGATTTCATTGATAATTAAAATCATAATGCTTTCATTTATTTTACGAAAAAGTGATTAATGTTACCAAAAGTATTAATTTTAGATTAGTATATTTTCCTGTATTATGTAGGGCTAATTATAAAAGCGAAACCTTGGGCACTGCGCAGTTAGCTGAAATTCTTTGCCTTGGCCTTAGACAATAGACATGTAACGCAAGTGTCTGCATGTTGTTGTGAGTCGCAATTAGTGACATTCTTGACTTTACATTGGGACTCGAGTCCTTGATATCATCACTCTGTATTTTGGTATGAAAAATGAAAATGAGCATTACAGCCAAATGGACCGTAAGAACGATGTCAAGGATGCCCCCTGGCTAATAGAGAAGTTTGCACCACTCATACAAACATCAAAACTATTGCCGGGGAGAGAGAAAAATTGATAGGCCTATATGTTTATTTCAGCTTAATTAACAGTTAGATATTTATTATTACATTTAACATAATGCTCCTAATTCGTAGGCTACCAGAAATGAGTTTATCAGTAACTATTTACCGGCTCATTTATGACTTTGTTTCAGTGGCGTAACCTGGAATTGACCAAGCTATCCTCTCCGCTTAAATCTATTTGGTCTTCATTAACTAACGCTTCTTCACATAATGTATAAATTTTTGTATATCATTACAATGGGGCGGGGGGAGTTTACCGCAAAAGTCCTATGTTTAACATTCTATAAAGTTTTGAAATCCAATGAGGGGGGATATAGTCTCCACAACCCCTTCCTTGCCTATACCACTACTTTGCTTATTTCAGTGTGTCTGTTTAACACGTATTCAAGGCGTAGCAATCACAACACTTTTTCTGTACAATACTCTATTATAACAAAATTTAATGCAGGAAGTAAATAATTATTCTACAACAATGTATTTCTACTATAGACACAGTTTTACAACAATATATGAATACCGTACAGATGCAGTGTAACCTCTCACCACCTTCCCCGTTCCCTTTCCTTTCATAGATTATAGATATAATCAATACATTCGAGTAGATTTTTAAAACTTTATTATGCGACTCTTTAAATTTACATTAAACTAGCAGATAAACCCGTCCCAAGACGGGATCCTTTAGAAATAATTTAATTTACAACAAATTTTGAATTGATTATAAATAATAATCATTTAGAAATAATTTAATTTACAATAAATTTGTAATTGATTATATATAATAATAATTTAGAAATAATTAATTTTTTAGCTAGATTATTAAAAAATAGAATTTAAAACCCTTGTAAAGACAGGATATTATAGTCCTTATATACTTCGAATTTGCAAAATCGATTATTTAAAAATAAAAATGACCGCGGGATGAATGATGTGGTTCTTTAAATTTAATATTACTTACTTTAATAAATGTTTAAACTTGTGAGTAAATAAATATAATGTTTGCTTAATTAAGATCTACACTATGTAAGCATGCATGCCAGTGTTATATATGCTTTTTATTATTAAACACATAAATTTTAGTATTTGTTTCGGAACACAAAGCAGTTGCTGGCGAACTGCAGGTTGAGAACCAATGTGCACTTCTTTATAATGATTTATGCAATGAAAATTTCTCCGATAATAATATAAATTTTTTATCCTTGATAAGCATAGAAGGCCAAAAATATATAATAAAATTAAAATCGAGCGCATTGTTGTTAATAATATTTCGTTTATAATAAATTGTAAAATATACACATATAAAATATTCTAGGGCTATAATTGCATTAGGCCCATCATCAGTTTTATCGAAATATTGAACATTAAAGTCGGTAATAACTAATTATAATAAAATGAGTATACTGTGTACAGTGTGTAGGCCTACATTACAAAGCAATTATTCGTTCACAGCAGATTATAGAATATACAGACCAGGAAGAAGATAACGCAAAGAGTAATATATTATGAAACCTTGGAATTTTCATAAGTTGAAGCTTTAATAATATAACTGCAGCTATTTGTATTATACACTTTTATTTTTTGAAACAGTCATAGTCACGATGAGCCATGCTTAATCCAGAGTTAACTTTTAGGTAATTTAAATCTGGCTGATAGACTGTAGATTGACCAAGACTCAGTATCTCTGTAAGTATCTCCTATTATACACTGTATAATAGGATATACTTAACTTTGTTGCTTATGCTGTATGCTCATATTATTTAATTGCAATAACTATACAGTTTTTTTTATATAACTGTTGTAAAGAAGCAGACAGATTGTGCTAGACGATATTTCGAAACATATTTGCCTAAAATTTAACTTGAAAAATCTGCACACTATATTGTGTGACATATGCTTAATTCATTATAATAATGGATCCAAACTCTATCGTCACGAGTAATTACAGTTATAAAATACCTTCAGATTAAACAGGCCTATTTATTATAAATGCACTGGAATCTGTTTATTTTGACATTGATTTAAAATAAGCTTAATTAAATTTAGTCTATTTCATTTGGATTTATTTCTGAAATACTTCTTTTGTAGCTCGATTTGTATTTAATTAAGCTTATACTATAGATATCATCTTCAGCGTTATTATGTCGCAGTCGGATATCGTCAAACAAGGCTATGTTAAATTTCAGAGCAAACACCTTGGGGTAAGTAGTCGATGAAAATTCAGTGGTAGTTATAACTGATTGGGGAATAAAATAGAATCATTTTATTTATGCATTTAACGAAAGTAACTGTATTATTTATTGTACAAAATAATTCTATCCTAATTAATAGGAAATGCACTAAATCGTCACAAGAGGGGGAAGGGGGGTTTCACCGCTAAACTGGCATCTTTAACGTGACAAAAAAATATTTGACCTTCTATTGGGGGGGGGGGAGGGGTGTTATAGCCACCCACAATCCCCTCCCCTTTTGCCTACGCCACTGATTGGCCCGGTCTTTGAACGGGCTTTAAATTCTAAAATCTATGACAAGTTAAAAAATAACTACAACGCTCTCCTTCATAAAAAACGCTCTCCTTTTTTGACCATAAGGGTCAAAAATTGACTTCATTTAACTTCTCTTAAACTAAGTAGCAGCAGATTTCGATCAAATTTTATCAACAGTTACTCGTGTATCTCATCCATTATTAATATGAGAAGTTAGAAAGTGAACGTTGGGATTTTGTCCTTTATAGCATAATTATATAACTTTTCATTAAACGAGCTTAAACTATTAGTCAATATAAAATGAAATATTTGACGATTTATAATACGCGCTGTGAATGAATGCTTGGCTTTTACAGTTTAAAAGATTAAAAAAATTAATAAAATAATGCATTTAGATTAGTTATGTATTTATTATTGCTCTAATTTGGCCTTATTTGTCAAGCGTAAATAATTATAATTTATTGTTTGTGTAGGCCTATACTAGTAATCATAAATAACTAGTAATAGTAGACTATATAGACAAAGCATAATATAATACGTTTTCAGAGCACGACACCGGCATATATATACGATCGCATAAACATCTATTCAAATTAGAAATACTAATATTCAAATTAGAAATACTAAGCCTAATATATATGTTGTCTTTGTTTACAACTTTACACAAAGTGTAGAATCACTAATATTTGAAAAGAAACAACAGAAACACTAAGACGACTCGTGTCAACTGCATAATTTATATAAATAATATAAATTATAATAATTATTGACCAATAACTTCAATAATATTGATTAATATTTACGTCATTATTTTATCACAACGTGTTTATCCAACGCAGTGTATTAAATAATTTATTTCTAGAAATGACACAATAAATTGTTACATATGCAAGTTAAATGCGCAGTTCCAATTTTCATCTCTGTGATGTTTTTTGAATAGACTCTTAACGTCTTTATGACCGGATCTCAATATTTGTACATAAATTAATGAAACATAAGCATTATTTTTATATATCAATTTAGTACCGGAATTAGGCAAATATGAGTTTGATATAAAATGGTTGACTAATTTAAATTGACTAAATCATGTGATAACTTTCGCGATCCTACAGGCCGTTGATATTTTGTGCGTTCTGAACAGTGAAGGCTATCACATAAATTGATATGACGTAAATCATTTATAAATGTAGGTATGGAAGAAACGATGGATAATCTTGAGACAAAAATCGAGCACAGGACTCGCTCGCATTGAGAAATATCGCGATGAATCGAGTTCGTACGATCTGGCTAAATCTTTCGAAGCAACAGTTGTTGAGCTACGTCATATTGATGACATCAGACGTATTGATGAGAGTTGCAGAAAACATGGCATCGTGATTGTAGACCAGCAGCGAAACATTCAGTTCAGCGCTGACTCAGGTTTATAATATTTCCTTTGCTAGACTTTTATACGTGAAAGTAATTCCTTAGTAGGCTGACATATTTATGCGATAGGACTCAACTTATATTATAAATACACTTTTGCCTATACAGGATATCATTTATTGCAATTGTAAATTGACGCATATATAGTAGATACTGTAGGCCTACATCTAAAGAGCAATTAAGTTCATGTAAAATGTAGACCTGCACTTCCTTATTAATCTGTCGTGAACAGAAGTTAATGTTCAGTGGATTAATTAATATTGTGCTCTTGCATCGACACTGCTGTCTGTACCTAAATTATTGAAACTGGGCCCATGATAAATTACATAGTCATAATCGTGATCTACGCTTAACATATTTTTTCATCTCTACAGTATTGTCCACTAGAAGTTATCATTACTGGATGATTATCAAATCCATAGTAGGCCTAATTCATGCATACAGGATGCATTTAATTGGTTAACGATTTCTGTATACCAGTGGTATAGTGGGGCGGGAATGCGGGGTACGCCGTTCCCCCACTTTTTTCCAGGGAGGGAACGCGTTCCCCCACTATTTTGTTCAAATCCATGTAAAAATCGGATCAGCCCGTTGGCACAGGTGTGGTTGCCAACGATCAGTGATCGTTGACGTCTGTGAATACAGCGTGTTGACCGTACTATAGAGCAAACACGCAATTCATGCGTGCCTGTAAACCTGGCATCTCGATTAGAGTCGTCTTACGAAATTGCGAGCGACGAATTACTCAAATAGAGAAGCGAATTATTTATTTTGCAGCAAGATTCAATTCTGTCTGAACTAGCAACGAATTGGAGATATTGTTATCGAGTTTAGAGCAAGTGAGATCAAAAACGTCATCGCTAAGGTTATAACGTCGTAACTGTTTCTGGGTCACCTACTTTATTTTATTCAACTCGGCAACAGTACTATAGGTGTACAATATTCAGAGATAATAATTCTGGAAGCTGGTAGTATACTTTTAGTTATGGGTAGTAGTTGGTGGATAAATTCTGATAGATAACTTTCTTGCTAAGTACATCAAATATGATGGTATACTGTAATTGTGTTTAAAACATTATCAGTTTGGGCC
>JAQIXG010002604.1:0-17214 GCA_034700105.1 Oconnorella tubifera | reverse complement strand
ATAAAAAAATCTGTTCACCCCCACCCCCCCCCCCCCCCCATCATTATCACTCTCAGAATGAATCGTGCCTTCGCCACTGATTACACTACCTGTATATAAGGATAAATCAATTTATGATTCATTCAGCTTAATCATTGTAATCTTAGAGCTGTCAACTGTATTTTGATAAGACTCTCTAAATGTACCTATAGTTTGAAGTGATATTTCTTGCAAGATCAATTGAAGGTGCTTTCAAGAATAAAAGAACTCATTGATAAATCAATCGATTCAGTCGCCTTTACTGCAAACCAATTTATCAAGATTTGAAACCACATCTAATAAGCTCTGTTCTGTTCTCTCTTTTTAAAATTCTCAATGTTTTCCATATCAGAAGTATACCGCTTAATATAATTGCAATTTTGTTAGATTTTATTAGATATTTATTTATTCCATCACAAACTTTTATCGTTCAGTGATGATTACTTCACTGTATAAACATATTTTTATCTTTTGAAGTATTTAACTGAGCTTCTACAAAAGTAGTATGTCCAAAAAAAGAAATCTGTTTTAAGTTACCGTTGTGTCATGATTTTAAATTTCTAAATTTATATTAAAGTGTTTTCACTTCAATATACATTTGACTCTAAAAATAACATCATGTTATGATAATATCTACAGATATAAAATATTACACTTATCTATTTGCTATCTTATATCTAGCTTAATGCTCCTTAATATTGTCGTTTTACAATTAAGCACATTAATAAAGGATGCAGCAAGTATTAAGAAACATTAGGAATTCTGAAATCGAACCCTGTTCTTTTGATTTCGAGTACAATAACTACTTCATCGTGCCCTACTTGAAGATCATTACTAATTATACAATATTATTCTTGATTGCCAAGAATACTTTATTGAATATAATTTCACTCGTAATAAGTGAGCCATATACTTCAATTTTACTCTGAAAGTCTTTCTCTTGCTACTTTGTGCTACTTGATAGTCTACAGAGTTTTTTAAGTTATCAGATTTTAAAGTTTTCATATAATCGTGGGCGGATCAATGGGGAGGGAGAAACCAAAGGGCGGGGGAGGAAACCCATCATGGGGTGTTAAAAAATTGACCCAAAGTGCTAAAGCGAGGCAATTGCCGCATTGTGATGAAATAACAGAAACAAACTAAAAAATTATTGAGCTAATTGGATTGGTCAATATTTAGAGCGTTTAAAATGGGAGTATATCACAAAATCAATTAAAATACAAAAGCTTTTATTCTATTTTTTGATCATATGACCTCGATTTTTGAGCGTAGTATTCAAAACATAAAATCTAAGACTTTATCTAACTAGCGCGATTAATTAGTACACTTCTTGCGTATACAGTATATATGCTTTTGTTTTTAATTCAAATACTAAGTTTAATACTTGACCTAATGATCAATCAATTACTTTGAGTGCATTACAAGCATCATGGCTAGTAATTCAATTAAAAGTCTAAACTGGCTAAAGACAACTAATAATTAACCGCAAAGTTAATCTTTCAAATCGACTGGTCAATTATAAAATCATAATTGTGTAATCTAAACTTAACCCTAAATCTAACCTTAACTCCAATCCTAACTCTTGAACCCTAAGAATTAATCACCGATCATTGGAGGAAGTTTCAACGTTTTGAAATATATTTTATTAGAAATATTTATTAAATCTTAGTAAAATGCATTTGTAGACAATGAAAAATGGTAGTGAAATGTTTAAACTGGAAAACACTGATAAAATTATTGAAAAAATATATAGTTAATATTATTCACCATTTTATCGTTTACTCTTTAAATGTATAAATTTATTAAGAAATAAACATTTGAACATAGGTTTCTTTATAAACTAAATATAATTGTATCGTAATTAAGCCATAACAAAAAGATGCAAATTTCACTTTATTTAATGTTCTGTCAATTTATATAAAAAGTTCAACATAGATATTATCAATAAATAGTAAATATTTATAATTAGCGACGGTTAAAATTAGCGAAGCGGGAAGCTTAGTTTAGAATTGAGTAAAAAAAGAAAAATATAATTATATATATAATTTATTTTATAACAAATTAAACATTATAGCGTATAATATATAATTCATAATATATATTATTATATATTATTTTCTATAATATATATTATGCTAAATTTCAATAAAGGTTCTACATATAGTCTTTTTTAAGGCAGAAATATATCACAATTATGTTTAAGTTGTCGAGAAAATTAAAATATTCAAACGATGCTACTAATTGAACTTTATTCAGTTTCTAAGATTACTTAGAAATAACTCTAAATTTATGTATAAAAATAAATTCGAAAATAATTTTTCGTCAGAGGAGTAACGTCATATATTCAATTTATTCGATTATTATAATCAATTTATTAAATAGTAAAAACATTAAAACTAATAGAATACCAATGCAAATGAAAGAAATAATATTTTAATTTTTTAGTTTCAGAGACTTTTCAAAACAACAATATTTTATCAGTTCTTATTATTACATTTAAAAATAACTGCGTATTATAAATCTACAGCCATAATAGAATATTTCTACTTCCGGCTACCAAACTAAACATTACTAAAAGCTAAAATATCTAATAATTATATTGTAGAAGAAAATACAATCGCGATATGCAGAAAATGAGTAACTAAGTTCAAACTTTCTACAAACAGATATTAAATATATTGCATTATTGAATACCTTTTTAAAAGTGGCAGTTTGATGTATATATATATTTTAAGTAGAAACGTCAATATTTTCTTAATATAAATTCAAACGATTATGATATTAGTTTAAAGTCATATATCTTTTTTAAAATTTCAATCTCGACCTATATACTATAGCATAGCATTGAAGCTTAATACATTTTAAAATGTATAAACCAATATTAAAAGATTTATAATTTAACGATTTCGAATCATTACTTACTGAATTTACGATCTGATATTCAATTTAACAATAATTAATTGAAATTTAATTTTATACAAAAACGAAATTAGTCATTGATTTCTGCCGGCTCTGCATGACGGAAGAAATTAGAGCGAAAGTTGATTCACTCTCTAAGAACTGTATACTGTTCTCATCACATGAGTTGCACGATCCTGTTAGCAAATATAAAACTTAACCTTAACATCTAGTTTACTCAAACTTTACTCTTCGTCAAAGATGTCGAAGATATAACTAATAAAGTATGAGCTAAAGGATGTAGCAAGCCGTTGAAATATAGCATCAAATCTGATGGTTTTAAATCCGAACTATTATGCCATTTTAAAGTTTCATTACGTCAAAATTTTGATTTTAATTGATTTGTTAATTGACTGAATAAGATTTGAATATATTGATTGATTGCTTGATTGATTAATTCATTGATTGACTATTGATTGATTAACTGATTGATTGACTAATTGATTGACTGATTGTCCCACCTCTCCCTCTGGATTAATCAGTTTTGTTGTGGCCTGTGCTCCAATACCAAAACTGTCCATATTACATTCTATATCACCAGGTGGGGCACTGCTCGGCTTCTGGCCCTTAATCCAAATCTAGAAAAAAAATTATTTTAATGTTCCTTCACCAGAAATAAAAAATCAAGCTTAACTACAGTTAACAAAGCCATTAATTCCTAAATAAATCACAAAGTTGTAAAATATGTGTACAAAAGTTATGAGTGAAATTTAGCTTCCTAACAGAATCGACTAGAGTGCTTTCCTCGATTGTTATATTTTGCAATAATAAATCTAATTTATTATACTAAATAAAATGTATGTATAAATTAATTATTAACGTAAGATTGAAAACGTTAAAACTCAGAAGAAGTCCACTAATTATTATGTAAAATAATTTTGCTTTTAAAATAAAAAAGTACCCTAAAAAAAGGTGTACATTTACCGTTTTTTTCTCTCCTGGTCTCAATGCTGAAAATCGCTGGTCAAGAACATATTCAGGAATATCCTTGTTATCTACAGTTCTGCGAAGTTTCCAGTTCTCAATATTCTCATCCTAGAAATAAAAGACATAAAATTATCCTGAGAAAAAATCTAGCATTTTATTTCATTCTTATGTTTAATTAATTTTAAGAGTATTTAATTGGAGGCAAATTGAAATTCTATACAAATTATGTATATCATCATTTGTATAAAGAAATTGCGATATATACAATTATATACATAGAAATCTATTAAACACAATTTGTGTTAATATATTTATTATATTTTTACTACATTCTCGAGTTATAATTTAATTCTAGTGAATAAAATTTAATATATTTATATTGAATTATAATTATCTACTAAAAGTTTTTTATTATCACATCAGCACAAAATATTAAATTTAATTTAATTCTTAGTTATACAATATCGATATAGTTTTTTCCTGAAACAAATTTTTTGCAAATGAACATTTTTCACCAACCTTTCTGCCGGTATTTTCAATTCTGATGTATTTGCCGTCTGGGGGACAGTCACTTATGGTGATAGGGCCCTTGGCGCTGCGCTGGTATGTCGTGCGGGCCGACATCTCTCCCTTAGCAAGGCTTCCCATGGATTCTGCACTCCCCCAAAAAAAATTTAAAAAAATGTCAACAATAATCTTATTTTTCGATACGTGAAATAGGGTCTTACTTATAAATCATCGTTGCGATAATGATGACGATGATGAAAATGATGATAAATATATATTTAAATTGATATCTTTGTGTTGAAATATACCAATATTTCTTACTTTTTGTGTTATAATATAATATAATGGTAATCTTTGTAACTTTACAGTTGGAACACTCTAATTGAAATAACATATCATCTCCCTTCAGCGTTATGAGAATATTAAATTCTAAAGTACACAATTTAATTCTAAAGCATATTTGATTAAGTTATTGCATGAACTATAATAAGAGACATTGTTTATATTTTCGTTATTATGTTTGTGGTCAAATAAATATATAAATATATAACCAACCATCTCTAGTGCTCTGATGCATATCATGGCCGCCGCCGCCATATTGCATCGACTCAATGGCTGATCTACTGCTGATACTACAAATATTTATTAAAATTGGCTTAAAACATTTGTTCATTATGTGCATCACTAGAAATTTAGGCCAAATACTATTTATACAAAGCCCATAGAATCTTAAAGAAAAAAATTGCACATTATTTGATTGGCAATATGTAAATAGGAATTTAAAATAATAAGAATTAAAAAATAATAATAATAAATAAATAATAATTGTAAGGAATTAATCATATTTTATATGATTGGAAGTTATTATAATTAGAAACTAAATTTAAATTTTAAATATAACCAACATGTTTATTATTACAAGCAAACAAACAAATTGAAAGCCAGATTAAAACACTAATTGCCTACCGAGAAACTAAATGCCAAAAAAAATTAAATTCCTACCAAAGTACCAAATACCTACACCAAATAAATGACCTACCGAGTTTCCTCGCTCTCCAGCAGTTTACGGTAAGCAGCGATCTCCATCTCCAACCCAGTCTTGGTGTTCATGATGAACTGAAGTTGACGGAGAATCTCTTCCAACTCTGACCTCACTCTGGCGATCTCTCCTCGGAGTCCGTTGTTCTCATCCTCCAGGTTCCTCTCCCAGTCGCCCTTCGATCTACGCAACTGCTCCAGAAGACGAAGTAGATCAGCGTTCTGGAGAAAAATAAGAATAATGACTTATAGAGGATTTCACAAAAAAAGTATTTATTTGCGTAGATTTTGGTTAAAATGTGCAAGGCGCACGGTTATTACAGCTATTTCATTGGACCATGATGTCATATGATTATAATAACTTTCTGCTACTAATATGTAAAAGCATTGTGTGATTTAATACAATTTTAGGAAATTTATGTATATAAATTAACTGAATAAATTTATATACATATGTATATAAATTGACTCATTGGAATCGATCAATATTGGAATAATTCTCAATGTGCATTTGCATAGTTTGCTTACAAAATGACACTTCAATTATTCATAAAGCTAAAATTTATTTTAAATTAGGACTGTTAGTGTTAAATCTATTTTCTTTGCAGTGTTCATTAAAAGAAGCTGAATCATCAAACCTTAGCATTTAGATCATTCAGTCTGTCTCTCATGTCCTGTACATCAGTGCGCATGCGTGTACAGTCATCCTTGTTCTTAGTCGACTCCATATTCTGACGAACTGCTCCTGTTTTAAATTCTTGCACCTAAATAAATCATATTATGAACTTGAATTCGCTGAAAAAACAGCAGTATTTCAATATACATAAAACTTAAAAGTATTCTATTTTGGATCTATTCACCAATGGTAAATAACAAGAAAGCACATAAAGTTTTTTTAAATGTGTTTATTTACTTAAATGTGTACAGCTTGTGTCAGGGTGTTAATATTTTTTCTAGTATAAATGTATAGCACTTAAAATCCAAACTTATACAACTTATTCTTTATGTCTTATACAAATTTCTAATACTAATACAAAAACAAGCACTGTCACTTAAATAATTTGAAACAAGAGTAATAATTAAGGTTGATACAGTAGCATTAATTTCACATAAACAAGACCTTGAAATTGTAATGAGATTCCAGTTCAGTCTTCATGGTGTCCATCTTCTCTTCGTACATTCTCTGGATCTCTCTGATGGCGTTCTGGAGTTCATTCTTCCAGTAGTCTCTGTTTTCTACAGACGAGTCTTGGCAAGCAAGTGCAGCCAACTCTTTCATTTCCTATTTAATCAACAAAACAGTTGTGTTTACTTGTGGAAATGTTCTATTAAATCTTATCAATGGAAGTATACCATATAGTATCAATATAAAAGTTACTACAGTTTAAATTATTTTGTACACATTTTCTTATTAGTCATTTTTGTTTCAATTGAAACAAAAATAATTATCGTCTTTCCCGCTAACACAGCAGTAGCCCATAGATCATTCATCAAATCATTCCAATGCAATGTGAAGGCCTAATACGAAATTTGACAAATATAGAATATAACTTTTAGAAACATAAAAATTGAATCATTGACCAGACCTTCTAAAGTTCTAATAATTACAGATTATTACACATATATAGGCCTACCATAAAAAAAAATTGTTCAATAAAAAAATGATTAGGATTGCTTTATAATTAGGCCCTATATATTTTTGATCTGGAGAAATATATTGAGCTGATGATTCTCATATCAACTCTTCGCATAGAATTACAAATATTTTGGCCCGTTGTTTGCAACTAAACTGGTAGAGATATATAACTAATAGGCCTACTGTCTATTTAGGTATACATTTAGAATTGTTAAATGAGTAGAAGAATCTAATAAGTATGTTACTATTTGCCCTGAGCAGATATTTTTACTCACTATATGTCAGATATATTATTCAAGTCGCGATTTTACCGGATACAAAGTTATTTACAATTTCTAAACTTGTTTACCAAAATCTTTTCTATAACCGAAATGAGGAAAATAGCGATTTAATCAACTATATTTAATTGCTATAAACCCAGTCTGTAACCTTTTGATAAATGTTTTGTTAAATGTTATATTCATCTATTTCAATTATTAAGGAGTAATCGACCATTTTTATCTATTCATTAAATCGACAAAATAATATGAATCGGCCATTTTGATGTCTGATTTAAATGTCTGAATAAAAAGCGCGCGTTTCATAATGAGCTGTGTTCTTGAATGTTGAAATCTTGCTTTTAAAAAGAATTTGATAGATTCATTTTGATGCTTAATTTCGTTCCCATGTCAAAATGTAAATATTGCCTTTGTCGTGAGGATAATAATTATGGTGTGCTATTTTGAATATTTGGTAAGATTTCAATGAATTTTAATAATAAAAGAGAATCAAATTCTATAGTTTGGGATGTAACATGTCGACTTTTATGGGCAATGTAAAAATTGACAATAAAAAGAGTTGACAAAGATTCGAAATTTGACATTGTCATAAATAGACGTCAGATTTTTATCGCTTTGTATGAAAATAACAGAAAATTGTACCAGACTATATAATGTGTAGGCTTATGCTATAACTTAATAAAATTTTAGTTAGTTTTCAAAGCAATCAACTACTAACAAGTTTCAACAGCCAGCTGAAAGCATTTAATATATTATATGCATATGTTATAAAATTTTACCAATAATCCTAAATATTTTAAAATATAATGATAGAAGTGGCCAGGAATAATTTATTAAAAAGTAATGATTTACTTAAAAATATATATTTATTCATGCGTATGCCTATAATGCCTATTAAGCCACATTTATTAATCAAACTAATAATATATTGTCCAAGAATTCAGATAAACTCACAATGCTTTACAATTGTAACGAGAGCTCAAAAATATATTGACTTTAATTAACAATAATTGTTATTTAGTCATGCTAATTTTTATCATTATTTATTTACCACCTTTATACTTTTATGTTTCTGAGCGCTTCCATGCATTATATTTTATCATTTAAGTATTGTTATTTTAGATTTTTGATTTTGTCTGTGAATCGAACTTTAATAAGAAATAAAATTACATAAATATTCAAGTTGCATGTGTAGCAATCACGTGACTCATGTACAAACACAAACATGCACATTCATAGAAAGTTCTAGCAGAGTTTTGAATATGACTTTTAAGTCTATAGTCGTTAAAAATGACACGAAACTAGTCTCCGCGTCAAAGATATGCACACAGCATACAATTCAATATATTTATTGCATATTTCAATCTTGTATTGCACAGTGTATAATACAGACCTACAGTATTTATTGCATGAATCTATAATGTTACTCCAAGCGTATCAAAATGGTCTAGTCATTTTAACACTCTCATGGTATATTGCCGACTATTGCCCTAAGCTTTACTTTGTATAATAGAAGCCATAACGTTGCAGGTGACAAATTATAAAGTCAATTTGATGATAGAACCATCTATACAAATATTTTTAGTTTTTTAGATCGCTGATCATTTAAGGAAATATAAGGCCTACTGTCATTTAATTTATATTTTTCAAATATGCCAAATTTATCAAAGGTTTAAGCGAACGTATATAGGCTATAGCTAGGCTTCACTTTTATCAAGCCCCGCTCCCTAAATAAAACAAAGCTTAGCTATAAGCACTTTACCTGTTCGTGAACAGATTTTAAGAATTCAATTTCTTCCTCCAAAGTTTGTCTTCTGTTCTCAGCATCAATGTGCTCCAAAGTTACTTCATCCAAGTCCTATAAAACGTCACATATTTTTATTTAAAAACAATAATATTATAATTGTAAATACAGCTTAAAACAACACTAACTCACCCTTTAATTTTAGAAAATAATATACTGTAGTAATACACCCTTTAATTTTAAAGAATAATATAATAATAAAAGTAGACTAAAAAAGCACACCTTTTTAATTCAAACAATTCTGACTTATTAATTAAACTTTACTCGACTCGATTTAAATGTTTGCCCACAGGATACGTTTCTTTTACAACGTTTTCTTTTAATATCTTCATCAAAAAATTAATACGAATTAATTCAATCTGTTATCAGAATGACAATAGTATAAATCTCACAAAGGTTTCAGATTTAAATCCAAATGCGTTTTAAAACTACAACTCTCGCTGCACCATTTTGAAAAACTTAAATATTGCAAATAAAAGTTAAAATAACCTCAAATGGTCTCTCTAATAATTATACAATCTGAGTTCTAGAAAAAAACTTAAATGAAAAAATATTTCTTGTAAAGAACACACACCATGCGCGCTTTAGCAAGTGCGTCAGTCAATGTATCTATCATCTTTTTATCCTTATCACAATCATCCTCTAGATTAGAGATACGCTTGCGAAGAGACGAGATTTCAGATTGATAATCAGAGAGCATCTGATTCTGAAGATTAATGCGGTCCTTGTACTCGGCAGATTCCTTCGAGGCTTCCACCAGTCTAGCGAATAAGGAACAAACTAAAATGACATTTTAGTTTATATCATCTAGAAAATAAAGGACATATTTCATTTATAGCGTATCAATTTATATGTATATATTATAAATCAGTTATATTTGAGCTTATCGCGGTATATGAAGTATGTTATGTAATTATTTTGTATTTTGAATAAATAAATGAGTGGTTTGATACTGGTTTGCTTATTTTTCTTTATTGCTTTGACTATATTTTCTTTCTTTTCTTCTTTCGCCTAATGGTAAGATGGACAGATAGGACTGTATATATTTATCGATATGATCGATTTTTACCGATCACTAAGGTAAAGATAACGACCTTAGAATCGTTACCGGTCGATTTTTCACCTTAAACAATATCACAAATTCTTTTTAATTCGTTTTGTCGTTTATATTTTATTTTTATTCCTATATGTTTTGGGGGTACAATGTAATGTTGCAATCTGGAATCTCTTAATAAATTTCTGACATTGTCACTACTTGGCAATCAGCTAGAACCGGGTAAATACCTGGCAAGTAGAAATACTAAAAGCACCACTCTTCACACGTTGATGTCATTTAATAAAACTTGCGTTAGTTTCTCAAACATCAGACGACTTCTACATATTGCACGCTTCAAAAACTTTACTATGTGTTTGAACAAGAGTAAGATTGATATTATTAAACTGTTGACTTGTAATGTAATAAATTACTATGGTAGATCATGCAATGGTTTAGTAGGTTATAAATTATTCTCAAACCGCCCGGTTTTGAACCTGTGATACTCGGATTGATCGGCAAACATGATATCAATTAGGCAATACCACCACTTTTATTTTATTTTTTTTAATTTTGAACGTTTGTCAACCTTTTTATTTGGAAAACTTGTTCAAACTATTAACTTTCTGTAGGCTTGTATATTTTGTAGAATTTATTGATTAAATATTCGGCAATGCTACTGCTCTGCAACTCAGATGCATTTTCAATTTTAATATATGCTTGTAAATTATAATATTTTTATCCAATGTATCTCTATAATACCATATTATTGTATACATAATTTATATACAAATGCATACATTTAAACGATTATGTGGTACCGGGGTCTCAAGCGCAAACAAAAAAAATAATCCGAATGGACAGAAGGTCTTAGCTTTGAAGTCCAGGTGTGAAAGTCGTGCATTAAGTCCGTCAATAATGTTGGCTTAAATATTCTGGCTCCCCCATTTTATCTTTGTTGGGAATTGTTTCCACTCAATTATTTTAAAGAAGATCACTCCAAAATATTTATTGAACTTTTAATGATATTAATAAAATAAGAAATAAACTTATTAAACTCTATAAAGTTTAACAATTTTATTAGACATAAAGTTTTTACATTTTAAAAAGATAGATTATAATCGTCTCTTCGAAACGTTTCTGTAACACTACGGAAAGTTGTAATGAACGATTATTCGAAATGTCCAATAATCTTACTTGTTTTACTGTCGAAAACTAATAACGCATATTTCATTTTTTACTTAGAATGAATTTAACTTTCCCAAAATTAATTTTAAACTCTTCATATAAATCTAATCGAAGTAATAAGTAAAGTTCAGTTTAAAAGTAAATTTTTCTGGCTCTACAGAATGGAAGCAAATCGAATATTAAATCTTTTTAACAATCAGTATATAGAGTCGACTATAAATATATAAAAGTAAATCAAGCGGATTAACAGCTATAGTTTCACTTGCTCTCTAAAATTAGATACTATTTACTCTGATATTTTAGACTGGATTTAAAAATCTAAATCTTTAAAATAAATTACAATTATCTGTGAAGGTAAGTAACAACCTTGCTTATATATGAAGACTTTAACATTATCTACTCAAATCTTTTTTTATGAAAATATTTATCTCTCAAAATTATTTTATCAAATTTAATTATGAAAGCCAATTAAGTATAAAGTGTAAATTCAATTATAAAATTTTACACAATAAACTTCATAAAATATCAATTAAAATACTGTATATGCTTTATTTCAAATATTAAATATGCGATATATTAAAGCAACGTATTTCTCAAATTAAAAATTGAATATTATTTTTCTAATTTTTCGAAGGTTTGGTTTTGAGTGGGTAACATTTTTCATAAATTGAGCCAAAAATCCTTAACAACAGTTGGCGGAGCTAGCTTTAATAAAATCACACGCCATTGGCAGATAGATTATTACTCGGCGGAGGGTAAACATTGTATTTCACATCTTCCCCCACCGCTGAGACCCAGCCGTCTAAACACAGGGATGAATAGAAAGATCCCGCCGCCGCATTACCATTTAAACCAGCATGATTCATGCACATATATAATACAGACTACATATACGGCTTGCAAATTGTTTCGCTTCTAAAATTGACACAATAATTGACTTTCTCCGACAATAATTATTTTCCAACGTCCAATATTGGTCTCTCAGCATTTCATAATGCAGAGGTTGCATTTGATTTCCGCTCATGGATAACTATGGATCATAACAAATAATCGAACAGTCAATTAACTTGAATGCGCAGGAGTTGCATTTTTCATTAAAATTATATCATGCACTGTCTGTTGTTGCAATAAAGTATATTTCTAATTCAATTTAGAGTAATATTTGTATTGTATTATAATTTTGCCGTGATATTGCCAGAAATCTACTAGTATTTAATCGATATTTGAGTTTTATGAGTATCAACTTATTAATTACATTGTAATTTACAATAATCGTCAATTAAAATGATTCGTCTTAAATTGTAAACACCTTTTTTAGCGTGAAAATATTTCAACACCTGAAAATGCAAAAATACCATTTGCTTCTTCAGAATTGCGTCATACCATATGTTTGAAAAACCTGATAAAAATATTATTAATCATTGAATGCAAGGAATGCAGTGAATTGAATACTTTGACGGAATGTCGTTAATTAGCTTCATATATAGTCGCTATATTCTCAGAAAATTGTCTGCTATTATTTAGCTATATTGTATTGGCTAAAATGCTGGTAGCTGGAATATATTGTCAGTTGAATTGCTATTGCTATTGTAGTCTTTGACAATAATTTAAGGTCAATGCGTGCATTTATTCTATTTTCAAAATGATACATGTCATTGAAATTTTGTAGATTACATTTTCGTAAAAAATCAACAAATGCAATAAAATTAAAGTTATGCAATAGAGGTCATTATTTTAGATTAATATCTTATTAATAAGCATATATAATAATAATTCTTTGTTTTAATGTTAAATATCAGTTACTGTAGGCCTACTGGGCTTGATGTGCAAGAATTGCTTTATTTAATTGTAATAATATAAAAAGTCTCTTTATAAAATTCTGCGTTATTGGGATTGCCAAGATTGATAATATTTAAATTTATTTAAAAAAATTAAGATTTTAGACAAGTTTAGTATCAATTTATCACTGTGTAGGCCTATACAGTTTTCAATGATGCAGTATTATTTTTACTTTGTTGTTTGATAGATACACAAAGTTGTTATGTAACAAATACTGCATTTATATTAATCAAGTTACGCAGGCATAATCATTATCACATAAAGTATTATATACGACAGTAGATGTTGCTTTCAAACTTGTTTTTACCAGTAAAAGGATTCTCATTTATAAACTTATTCATCTGCCGCAATCATGATGAACCCCATTAAAATGATACAAGTAATACACAGTTTTTATGAGTTGTAACTAGGCTTCATCTTAACAATCCCCGCCCCTTTATCATGGCAGCTTATTTCAATTTAGATGAAAATTATTCTTAGATATTATAAATAGAGCTTCACAAAAACAGTAGCTCAATTACCGTCAGGATTCGGGTTAGAATTAGAGTTAGATGTTACGATTGAAATTTGCTGATAATATTTGCTAATAATATGACATTGTGTCTAATTGAACAGATTGATTTAGCCAATAGGCGGGATCTGCTAATAATGATACCTTCATGTAGCTTCTTGCGTTTTTTTTGAATGACAAGAATAGTAATATTTCTATTGATTTCAGCTGCAGACAGCTATGATGTGTTATTTTCTATACCGTGACTGTCTGTAGCTGTCTGTCTGTCTGTTACAGTAGCTGTCTGACTGTCTATAGTTGAGTTTTGATCAAGTCCAAACAGGTATATAATAGTATATACAGAAATACAGGTAATAAAACAAGCTGCTACTTTTTAAAGATACTATTACTATAAACTAAACTTTCTAATGAATTATAAAAAATGTAACGCCTCAATATCACGCTAGAATATTAGGTATTAAGTTTTTAGAATATTTTAAATGTGTTGATATTTTTAACTAGCAGAAATAAAAAACCACTGCCATAATTCCTTATCTTCAATGAACCTTATTAATAGTAAGTTGCTGTTATAAAATAAAAATATTAGCCATTATTGGCTGGTTAAAAAAGCACATTGTATTTTACAGCAGCTTGGAATAGTTGCAAGTTACTATGTAATTTTACCATTCAATATGCTTGATATATTATTACTTGTCATTTATACTAGGTGAATTTTTCAGAAAAGTTGGCGCTAATTTTTATAACGACTTTTGTGATAAATTATATGAGCAACTCATGTAATATTAGCCTACAGACATAGTATTTCAGACACCTTTATTTCAACGTTAAATATTCTTTATAAGTAAGAAATACTTAAATTGGTTCAACTTCTTTCATAACCCATAATAAGGACGTATGAATTTAAAAGAAAATTTCTTATTGTAATAATTTATACTTGATAAAATCTGTTTAGAAGAAACCGATGTTTAAACAAAGAATAAACTACAATGCTACTGAGAATTTTTTTGGTTTAAAATTATGCATGCTATTACTAACGGGGTACAATAAATATAGGATGGGGGAAAGGGGTTAGAGGAGATGCATAGTAGGCCTATTCCCTACTTTGAAAACAAAATTAATTGAATGTTTATACAAATTTAATTAAATTTAACACAATTCAAACTTTAAGTTCAATTATAACAAAATATATATAATACAAAATTAAACATAACATTGCAATTAAAACATGTAAATAAATTAAATATAAAACAAACCTAAACATATTAAACAGTGAAACAAACATTAAACTGAAAACAAATTAAACATCCCACAAAACTCGACACAAAACTCGACACAAAATTGTACAAAACACAAATTCAACCACACAACTTACAAGAGACGCAGCTCTTCAATCTGATCCTCCAGCGAAGTCGCCCTGATCTCCAGCCTCGCCTTCTCCTTCTCAGCGTCGTCCAAGTTCTTTCTCGCCTCGTCGAGGTCCGCCTGGAACATGGCTTTGATCTGAGCAGTCTCCTTCCCCCACTTGTCCCTCAGCTTGCCGAGGTCATCAGCCAGCTTCTTGTTCTGGGCCTCGAGGTAGCGAACCTTGTCGATGTAGTTGGCGAAACGGTCGTTCAGGTCCTGCATGTCCTTCTTTTCTTGTTCTCTGGACGTCTTCACCTGGAATAGGGTTACGATTAGGGTTAATGTTGATATAGTTATGTTTAACATTAGTGTTGGTACTGTAATATGAAGCATTTTAGAGTTAGGGTTAACATTAGAGTAAATGCGTGTGTATGAAAAAATTTCAGGTATCACTTATATTTTTCACACTAGGACATCAAATAATCTCTGATTTTGTACTGTGTTTATTAATATTAAATGCTGTATACAAATTTTTGTGCTGATGTGACATCAAACAACCAACAAACACACGACATTATTAACGTTTGTGGCACTATGACTAAGTAGTTGACGTGACATACGTATACTTCAGAGTCTTGGATTCGAGTCTCATCAGAGCAATATATCGCTGACTTTTGCACCCTTTACTAAATCAATAGTCGATATTATTCGATGACTTTTTAGAAAATTTCAAAAAATGTTTACCTTAAAAGTTGCATCAACTTTTCACTACATTTACTGTATTTTATTTTAACAAATTTTAACTTTCACGCGAATCATTTCGGTACGTACCTGTTCCACCCCAGTGGTGGTAATCATCCGGTAGTTATCCGGGGTCATCCCGGAGTGCTTCTCCACAGTCATCGAGCGATTGACACTCGGCGCGGCCGACTGGGTGCTCGTCGATGATCTCTGTATGACCAAGTGTCGCCCGGCGTTGATATGCCTGGGTTCAGTTGTCTCGTAGCTCGTACGCGTGGTTGTCCTAGTCGATTCCATGGTAGACATCTTGTCCTTCTACTGAAAATCTACTCGAAAAATATGTTTTGCAAAAGAAGAATTCTTTATTTTCTGTCGTAAGAGACTTTTTGAGAGAGATTTTTTCACGCGACTGATCTTGCTGCAGACTGCTGTCTGGTGACGTGGAAGCGTTGCGGTGAAAATACGCAAGCGATCTGCTGCGGCGCGTAGCTGCGGTGAGTGGTATTTGAAAATGCGGATAAGTTGGCTATTAATAGAATTTATGAAATTATGTGTAGTATTATAAATATTGCGTAATGTTACAAAATTTAATTCAGTTTTTAATCATGCTTTAATGGAGTTTATAAATATGTGCAGTATTAAGAAAATTTAGTTAATATTACAACATTTAATGGAAGTTTCTAATTTTCATTTTATTCTTAACCTAATAATGTTGGATATATTGTTATATATGTATATTGTTTACCGTGTATTCTTTAGACAATATTATATAATATTTAAGGTTTTTTTAGGTATTGCGATTCATTGGCTTAATGTTGATATTTTCAAAAACTGTTATTAAGTGTATTCAATGCTTATTTGTGGCTTCAATACAAAAATAATTGATATGGGTGGTTGCGCCCCCGGTATAAAAATTTAATAATTCGATAATTTAATAATTTAAAAATTAGCATAAATTGTAGATTGTTTAGACTCAATACTTTGCAAAACAGCGTGACATTTGAAGCGATGTAATAAAATAGTAATGGAACGTTTATTTATTTATTATAATTGCAAGTTAGCGCGAGTTAATAAATTTCAACTATTTTTAATGATTTAATAAATATCGACTAAGTTCTCCTTCATGTACATATTAATTAATTCTACAACATTCGCCAAATTACTGTCGAAACTATAAATTACTTTTTATAGATTAACATATGCATTATAAAAAGGTCGCTTTTATTATTGTAAATAAAGACGAATATAAATTTATAAAAAACAGACCTATGCTAAATATTTTATAAAAGTAATACCACCACCTGTTTTAAAATGTCTAAATATTCTTTCACTCGATCATTTACTAACAAAACATATACAGTACGCGAGAGAAAATAAACTTCAAAATATCCA
>JAQIXG010002603.1:0-17216 GCA_034700105.1 Oconnorella tubifera | reverse complement strand
ATTTTTTGTATATTTATTTTATTAGAAATTGTCTTATGAAATAATTTATACTGTAAATTCTATATTTATTTTGTAATTTTACTTTATATTATAATATTTGTTAAAAGCGTATTCTTAACTGAATACAAACTATTAGATTTTATTGTAAAAGTAATTATTCATTTACGAATGCTAACAAGCTTATAATCCTACACACAACATTAAAACGAATCTAGAAATGGTCTTTTGGCAATTTGTATTTTGAGGGGGAGATTCATAGATTCGGGTAGACGATGTAGAAAGATATAATCACGCGAAGAGGAAGTCATATTTAATTTAATAGACAGACTGATAAAAATCAATCAGATTTTGTCAATGAGAAAGTGTGACAGTCACCACTGATTGGGAGCATGCTTCTTTCAATAAGTGCAAGTAAAGAGACAGATCAAGGAGCTGATTATTAGCACTGATTTCAGCTAATTATTCATTGATTAAAAAGAAACTAACGTCTCGAGAACTATAGATCAACTTGACAACTTGAAGATGAGTGCGATATGGCTTTGAGCTATATTTTATACGAATCATTTATTTGCTGCATTGGAAGTAAAATGAACACAATATTCATATATTTACTATTAATTAAACAATATTCTAAATTTTGAAATATTAATGTTTGCAATCTGTGCTAACAAATTTCAAGTTAAACTGTATCAAAGAAACAACATTTTCGTTTAAATCATTCAATTTAGGGTAAATTTAATTTACAATTGATTTGAATGTGATAATATATTTTAGGACCTGAATAACGATGCCCTGGAGACGATGCTATGTTTGATACACGTCAAGCCCCAAGCCTTTCGTTCTTACACAGTAGTGGCTGAGAACAGCGTTAATAGATCAACTCAACGTGTCGACCTTCTACACGGTAACTCCAGTCACATTTCTTGTCAGTTATTATCAAGTTGCTTGATGTAAAATAAATCAGAAAATAAAGTTAATAAATTTCAGGCGTGCAGCGTTCCTTGGTGGCAAGTTGCAAGCTACATTAAACTCTAAAGTTGGATAGATTTCGACCGAGTGAACTAGAATGTAAGAAAGAAAAGAAATTTATAAATTACATTAGTAAAAGAGAAATTTGAAAGTATGCATTGCTAAAGTAGTTATTGATAATATTTATGTTATACTTGTTTTAAATCTGTTGATACAGCAATGATAATTGCGCCATCAGCTATCTGCAGTAATCGTATCATCAGTAACTGTTTTAATTTAATTTAAAAAAATCAACAATACTATATATTGAAAACATTTATCTGCAGCATACGGTCACTCAGTTCACGCATCCTCGGATATTCCGTACAGGTCTACAGAAAACTCTTATAATCAAGGATACGCAGCCGTATCAATAAGAGGAAAAACTCAACATAGTAAAGATAGAGATCATTCAGAATCTCAGAAAGGTCCTAGCATAGGAAGAAACAGTCTTTCAAAAGCTGTAAACGGGGCGAATCTTTCAAATTTAATTTTATTAGCGACTGTTGCAGTAGAAATTTTGTTAATCAAATATTGCTGATAATACTTATTTGTATTTCAAACATAATGTGTAATGTAGGCTTATTGTAATGTTTTATTTATTTTTAATTCCGTTATCGTTTGTGACAGTGAAAATATTCTTACAGAATATTCGTAAGCGTGTAATAATGCGTTAAAATGTCAACTTTCACAAAGAGAATATATACTGTATATATACTGCGCTTGTATAAAAATGTCTTATTCGAATGACAAAGTATTATTGATCTTAGTTAGGCTTATTAAATTATAAAAATTTATAAATTGCTTTTCAAGATTTCAAGTTTATATAAGGCTTTGTTTAAAAAAGCCGTGATTACAAGAATATAATCAAATAATTCAGAAAACAGGAAGAAAAATAACTGTTTCTAAACTTTCTGTGTATGACATAAAAAATATAATACCTGAAAATTCGTGCATGAAAACTAACACGAGTTATTACTGAAGTAACTACTAATTAATAAAGTAACTACTACAGTGCTACTAACTATGCAAAGAATATACATTGTTCGATATACAATGTATGTAATAATACATAGACCATATTATGAGACACCATAGGCTGCCGTATTAAGGCAATTCGGAAGCCTGTACTTAATAAAATTTAATGAACAAATTTGCTGCTGTAGCAAATTAAAATTTGTCATCTTGACCAGCCAGGATGTACATTTATTGATTGAAGCATATTTTTGCGCTCACCCAACATCTTCTAGAGTATAGAAACTTCAACAACATTCAGTATTGTTGTGAATCGTGTGATCAACAGATATTTTAAAACACATTGTTACAAACTAGACCGAACTAATTCAAAGCATCACGTTACTGTGACAGGGGCGGATCAAGCGAGAGCGTGTGGGCTCATATTTACCTTCCCTTACGGCAGCGATTCCCAATCTGTGAGTCGCGACCCCAAATGGATAAAAACGCGATTTTGTGCAAAAAACTTGCAATGTATATTGCACAATACACACTTAAACTGTAAAGTTCAACATTTTATTCATTTGAAAATTCATTTTGAAAAATATTCAATAAAATGTAACAAATTGTTGTGTTGGGGTCGCCACAATTTTAACACTTTATTGTTGGGGTCGCCACAACTCGGCAAATGTTATCAAGGGGTCGCAGCATCAGAAAGGTTGCGAACCGCTGCCTTATGGCAAAATTAGATGTTAAATAATTTAACTTATAAAATAGCTCTCGCAGAAGTAATCACCACCCTAGAGAGCGATTAAAATTACTGAAAACGAGCCAAAGTCAGTCTATGTACTACAAACAAGTATATCACAAAAATTTAAATAAAATGGCATTAAAATGTGCTAATTTTTACTTCTTTAGTCTAATGACTAAGAATTCATCAGATTTTTGATGAAAAACAATAACGCCTCTCTCCCAGAGATTGAAAATCTGCATCAGGCTCTGCTCAGAAGCAAAAGCAAACAAGTAAATGGTTATTTACTCCTTCTATAACGATGCGGTATTTATTGGTGTTTTATATCTAAAATCCTTGCACAATGGCTATTGTAAAAAGAAGAGACGAGTGGTCTTTTCAGCAAATGCTTTATACCATTTCCTGAAAATCTATAAGCATTTCCGTACATCAAAATACTTTCCGCACCTCGGAATTATCAGAATTCAAGCAACGTTAGAAGTATCATATATGATAGGAATTCTAACAGTATTTATAATTTAGCTTGGGTTGACACTCTAAGAAAAAATTTGTAAATTGAAATTATGACACAACTGTTACAGTTGATTGCCTACATGTATATTTTAGAATAATCATTGGTAAGAATAATTAAAAAACAGACCCAAAGGCCTATGATTCGATTTTTTTCTGTAGTCATTTACAAAGAGTCAGACGCGTCTGATATCTACTACATCAGCTATTTTAAGGGTTAAGTAATAACCAGACGACCGACAGACGAAGCTGTGCGAGAGGGAAGAGAATGGGGGAGATATACAATAAGTAATCAGGACGCAATGTTAAGCATTTGGGAACAAAATGTATCAATGCAAAAATTGTAAACATAAACAAAGTGGAATTGAAAGGACAACGATCTTTTCGAATAAAATCAAGTTTCTTAATCATGATTCTCTGACGAAGAAATCTCTCAATAACCTAACAGTTGTCTTACAAATCTTAAATGACTATTTAAAAAGCAATGTGAGATTTATTTTAAATCCATGTGTTATTTAGTGTTCATTCACTGGCAGATTTCTCTGTATTAAAACTGATATACTTTTTCTCATTATCACACCGTTATCTCTAAGCCAGTAAAACTTACCCCGGTTTCAGGAGAGTTACATATGTATCGGATCCGTACATATGTATCGATTTGTTCTTATTTGCGTTTTTTGAACCTAAAATGCTGCTTAAAACTGTTTATCTCCTTGTTTATGTACGGATTTTAAGTCGCTGATTTTGGCTAGATAAACAGCTGATTAGTGGGTAATTAGGGATCGTTTGATCCCGCGATGGTCTAGCAGGGGATAGATTCATTGACAGACATATAGAATGTTCGATTCTATATGAGTCAATCGATATATTTTCTATTTTAACCATAGGTCTTGAATAGATAGAATGGTTTATTGCGTGAACGTCAGATTTTTATCATTAATATACGCCATACAATTCATACAACCATACAAATTGATGCCATACAACCTGGCATTCCCTTCCCAATAATTGTATTGTGATTTTTAATTTTTCATCTTTATTGTTGTAAAATTAAATAAAATAAATAAAATAAAAAAAAATAAAAAATAAGTTCCCCGCCATTATCATTGCCCTTTAAATGCTATCTATCAACAAACTCAGCTGACCTCAGCATAACCTGATTGACCTAAATACAACCAATCAGAGTTCAGATAACAAATAAATCGATACATAGCTAAAATTTGACTAAACACGCCTCCTGAAACGCATTTCAGCAAAATTTTAGTTGAACTCCAAATCTCTACATAGCTATGTATCGATCGTATGTAACGCTCCTGGAACCGGGGGTTAGACTGATCAGCAGTAATAGCTATAGCCAATTAATGCTAACAATTTTCATCTTTGACTAAATAAGGCTTTAACAATTTAAAAGAATATAAAAATCAATAACATACATTTTTAAACGGAGTTTTTAATCTTTATTATATATGTTTAATATAAAGTCAGATGATAGAACTATAATAATATTTTGTCAAAACATAAAACACTAAATATTAAAATATCCAATATTCAGTTGTAATATTCATAAAATGCATAACTTTAGCACGCATTAAATTCATACTACAAGAAACAACTGTTAAAACAGATCAAATGCATAAAACAAAAGTATTATTATTCATTATAATCGTTAACACTTCTGCTATAATGCAGTCATTAATAACCAAAAGTACAACCACAAATTGACGATCAACAATTATAACCAATCAACAAGTAATGATTAATAATTTATAATCAATCCGCTACGATATGAAGTTAATGAAATAGTGTGACTTGGTCATTGTAATTAATAAATGCTACTGAGATAATTACACCTGAGTGTATATTGACGAAACAAAACTTTCTACACTGCTTATAAATTTATATACTTTTTAACATAGTCTATGCTGTCTCCTGTTGCTCAAATGCTGGGTAGTTATTCAGCACATCGACCCACTGGCGACGACCAGCAGATAAATCACTGACCAACTTTGGCAACTCATCAATCTGTTGAAATACAAGCAAAATACTGCATGACAATAATGCAATAATGTATATATCTTATCGTGTAAAAATCTTTAAATGTTGCTGTATGTATATATATTTCTGTATAATAGTGTTTCTGTATTATTAAATGTACCTATTAAATGTTTTATTTATTTTACAAATCTATTAAATGTTCCTGATTACTAATAGATTTGTGAAAATATTTACGAGTATGAAACTACTGTATGAAGTAGAATCAAATGTTGACAAGTATTAGTTCACATCTTAAGATATAAGTATAATATATACTTATAATCAGCTGAACAAATGATCACTTGGAAATAAAAATATTGACAGCTTCAGCTAAGAAATATATAAAATTAACTACGGAAACAATTAAGCAACAAGTTACAACATTCTACAAGTATCTCACTATCAAATCTCATTGGTAAAGCGATAGAGTTCCCTTGCTCTGTATTGATAGATCCACTTCTGATTCCCATAAAAGTTCACAATATCGCTAACTAATAACACCTTTCAATACGATTCATAAATACAGTTACGGTTACGTTTGACGTTTGGATTACCGTATTATATAAACGATATCAAAGATGTAGCTATAAATTTAAGCGTTTTACTAAAGGACGCACCTAGTTAGAGAAATACTGAACTATCCAAGATTCGAACCTGGACTTATCATTTCAAATCCAGAGCTCCAATCACTTCTCTAACAAGCCTTGAGCCTCTAAATTAGCAGCTACGTTTTCAAATATCATTCATATAATATGATAATCCAAACACCAAACTTCAATTATATTAAAATATCAAAAATATTACCTCAGCTCTAATTTGTTTCATCGTCTCTCTCTCGCGCAGAGTTGCGGTATGAGGAGTTTTATTAACAGTATCGAAATCAATCGTGATGCCAAACGGAATAGCGATTTGGTCCGTGCGTGCATAGCGACGTCCAATGGAACCGCTACCAGCATCGACCTTATGCGATACATCGTGACGCGTCAGTGACTCGGCTATAAAGTCAAAGGGAACAAATATACGTGTCATAAAGTAATAAGGTTAAAATAAAGAATGCTTGATGAAGTTACAAAATTTGCTTGGCGTGACAGTATGAATAAATAATTACAAGCTTAATAAACTGTACAAGTAAGCAGAGACTCTGATACTCTGTACAAGTAAGCAGACAAGTATACAAAAAATATATTAAAATAAAAGTTACAAAATTATATCTTTCAATAAAATGTTATTTGTTTGATAGTATGTATGAATATTTACTAGGATTAATAAACTGGATTGATAAGCGGAGAACGACAATGCAGATTATAGATTATAAATGAACTCATGACAATTAATGTTTACACTACCTAAAACAATGTTCACTACTAAGTTACTAGATATCTATAAATATTTCAAGATACAGAATATCTTGAATAATGAGAAAAAAGTGAGAAAATTGTCTTAATATAAATCTATCACAAGAAGATCCACATTAAGACTAAAAAAACCACAAGATGTAAACTAAAAAGAACTGATATAAAAATTCATGACAAATCAAAATTGTCAACAAACCAACCCCAATTATTCATAATTAAAGTTAAGCGTAAGGTTAACTAAATTAGATTAACTGAGTTAGGGTTAGGCTTGGTGTAAGGTTAGGGTTACTGGTACAGTACTGGTTAGGATTAGGAATTTGCCGATTTATCAGGCTATTGTATTCATATTAGGATATTATAAATGTAACTTACAGAGTTGTTTGACAAAAGGCATGAACTCAGCATTGCCACTGAGAGGCAGAACAGAACACTTGTACGGAGCAATCACAGCAGGTAGAGACAGATACTACATAGAAACATAACAAATCTTTCAATTAAAGAAACTCTCAGAAATTGTTACATATTATAATAATAAATTGTTAATTTACTCACGAGTATTCAGTATTCAAAAAATAAATATAAACCTCAAAGTTCACTGTATTTGTTGCACAATGTATCACATCAGTACAATAAGGCTATTTTGTAGTCTGTTAGGAAGTGGGTACGATAAAGCCAAGCAAAAAGAATGCTTGCATCTTAACACGGTTTACTAAATACTTTTCTCTGAAAATAACTTAGCAAGCATAAATAAAACTATGCTATCATCATACTTTGTTACAATCATTAGTCGTAGTATAACTAAAATGGTTAGCAGAAAAATAATGAACTTCTTGACTAACAGTTCTCTGTTCATCTCCCTCTCTGATATGAAAGTTATGTTCAAAGATGGCGTACATCACTCGACCGATACCAAACGACGGTTCAATCACTGACGGAACATATTCTTCAACTGAATCAATTATCAAACTACGTCTCAGTTTGACAATTAAAATTAAAACTCATACATAAATTTCTGAATACATGCATAGAAATATGTAGCAAATAAATATATATATGTATATAAAAACATCTCGTTTTAAAATACTACAAGCTGTAACCTATATAAAATTCTCAAGGTTCTGAGAATTTTGATTATGCAGAGAGAAATGAGACTTGATTATCAAAATATTATCGTATCATAATATCTCATACTTTACAGAAATTAAATATTTAATTCACATTCAAATTTAACGTACACCAAATGAATTACTTTCCATGAAAGTAAAGTTAATTCATTTTCCAATATAAAATAGATCCTTAATGTTAAACTCAAATAAAAATATATAATTTTGACTACCAATATAACAAATGAAGCACTCAAAATTCATTAAGCGTCACAAAAATAAAGAAAATAAAACTAAATGGAGCATTTAAAGTTAAGATTTTTCAACAAATATTAAGATCTTTTAAAATATTTACCGTGAAACTTTTTAACAAAAGTCTTAACTTCAATCATATTAGCGGGAATAGAAATTTCTTTATCGCCAACTTTAACATTATAACTTCTGTTGAGAATAAATAACAAATACTATAATTTAAAATTCAATTAATTATTTAAATTACAACATCCTTACGAATTTTTTAAACACACAACAATTATCAATCGATTAAATATCTTCATTATCTATACATTTGAAAATAATATGAATTGAGTTTAAGCATCGCGAAGTACAATTTTCCTAAAATAAGTGCAGTAATCTTACCCATTCTCCTTAAGCTTAGCATCAATCAATGAGGCCTCGGATTCATTCATATCGCTGAATGCCTCTATAATGGCCTTTGACTCGTGGCGAAACTGTTTCCCCAACAGTCCCTTGTTAGGAATTATCTCCACTACCGTTTTCTCTATCTGAATAAAGATAAACAAATATATATTTGAAACTTATTTTATTCACAGTTTTTATATATATCAAGAAACTAATAAATTTAATAGACATTTTATTCTTAAACTAAAACCAGTTAAGTTCATTATTTAGTTACAAAAAAAACAGAATAAATGAATCCAGAAAAAATAAACTTTTATGTTTATAGTAGTCAAACAATGCAATCAAAAATCAATCAACAGATATAACTGTATAGAAAGTTCAATAAAAAAGATACCTATACTCAATGAAGAAAAAAGCTAAAAACCATACCGGTTCATAAAAACCATACCGGTTCAGGAAGTCTTTTTTCTGCCACAAGTTGAACCCCGGTGGCTTTTGTATGTTGAGTGAGATCATAACAAGATCTATCAGCGCAACCCACACACTCTATCCAACCCTACAATAAACAATTTTGTTCTTGCCCATCTTATTCAGCGCTTTAAAGTTCTTATCATCAGATTCTAATTCAAAAAAAATACAGAGTGATTCAAATGTATAAAGTACAATGATTCTATTGAATTGTTAATGAATTCCATCTGAACTTATTTAAGATGTACTTCATGTATTAGTCAACATTGTTAACATTGGAATTATTTTCTATTTTTGTAACTTTTTTTAGTTCAAAAGCTAATAAATACAATGTAAATGCTGAGCCTTTTTCTTTATGAGTAATTTTACTGACAATTATTGGCAAGCTTCTAAATCTCTTAACTTTTCATTAAAAACTTTCAGTAACTTTTCATTAAAAAACAATACTTATCGAATAATATATATGTTCATTCTGTTTTAAACAAGTTGAATGGGTTAAATATAAATTTATATATCTCATACAATAAGCTATTCTTTATATCAATGCACTCTACTTACATAAGAAGTCTTACACTCGGCATCCCAGCAGTCACACGCGTAATGCGCCATCTCATTGGCCATGTGTTGACGGAAACGAAGCTTATTTGGATCAACACCACACTTGGTAAGAAAGAGATAAATGCGTGCCATAAAGTAGCCCAGTGTCTCGTTAGCGACAAGACCCTGCATTTGAAAATAAATAAATAGCCCAAATCCAGAAAACGCATCTAAATATATAGAAGTATTGAACTGTCTGTTTGATGTCATTGCTATTGCCGTGGATTTTGGTTTCGTAATAAAAAAGGCAATTAAATAAAAAAAGTCTAATTTGTGATAGACGTAATTTAAAGTAATAATAGCAAGACTACTTTGAGCATTATAGTATTTGTTGCTTGCTATATGCCAGATTTATACATAAGAATCTATTTAATGGTATCTTGATATTATATAATAACATAATAACAACATTAAGTACTGCAAGACAAAAATATAGCTAACTTAAACTAAAACTTAACACGGATTGATTCTACATTTCATGGTTCATTAACTAATTACATTCATTTAATTACATACACTGCATAATATACTTTTATCAAGAAACAATTATTATAATCTACTTAAGTAACCTAGCAATGAATACAATACGAAAAATATAATTTACGTTTAATCTAGCATCTCAATTATACACTATATGAACAATGTCTCAGACACAACTGCCAATTCAAAGAACTCAATCAATAAATCAACAAAAGTTTAACGTCTGTTTAACCGTCGAGGGACGATGTCGCATACGTCAACTGACATCTGCAACATCGTCGTTAGAACTGACTAAAGGCCACAACAATACAAAGCGCTACCACAAATATCAAACCCCAAACTGTCCATTCTGAGTCCTGTACTCAACCACTTTGCCAAAATTATTCAACAGTGAGAGTAACTCACCGTGCGTACTGCATCCCCGATGGTTCGTTTTTCAGCCAACCGACCGTCCATCTGATTACTAGCCGAGTATAACGTAAGAGCGATGTCCTGCACCGAGTCAAACTTAGAGTGACTCTTGTCTTTAGGATCACAAAAATGCTCTATTTCTGCCATCGTAAACTCTCTAGATAAGAACATAAAATCTATTTTACAAAATACTACATCAAGTAAAATAAAATATAAATCTATTTAAAACTGTAAGAAAATGTAAATAGAATGTAATGTAAATTTATGCAAAGTATTAACTGTCAAAAATTATGGGTAGAAGAATATACAAAATTCAACAGTAATAAAAGACATAAGTGAAATGATTAAACGAGTTATTACTCTTTGTGTTATTAAATTTACAAATATAATAAATCATTTTATTGATATAAAAACTAGCTCCTATAAAATTTTTCTATAAAGAAATATTACATAGCCAGAAATTTTATATAGAAATACAAAATATTTCAATCTGGAATAATCGAATAAAAATTCCTAAAAACCAATAGCACCATAATCCATCAATTCAACTTCACGCAACATTAGTAATTCATTATAAAATATTTACTTATCCGTTACTTTACAGTCAATTCGTCACAGAAAAAAGTAACGCATAAAAGAATGAGAGAAAATGTGTCTAAAAGAAACCTAAATGCGAATAACCCAACCTGACTCTAATGAGACCGGATCTTGGCGATATTTCATTACGGAAAGCACTTCCAATCTGCGCGGCAGCAAAAGGAAGTCGTCCCTGATTGAACTCCAGCAGACGTTTAAAGTTTACAAATATACCCTGAGCTGTCTCCGGTCGCAAGTAACTAAAAAATGAGCAAGTAACTAAAAATAAAATAAAGATGATACTAAAATCGACATTTTAAGAATTTCAATAGATTGAGTGTCAATATATTTAACATAATATTTAATGTACAATGCATTCGTGAAAACAAAATCTGTAGCACACATCAAAATTCAGCAATTATGAACAATTGCAAAAAGAAAACAGAAATAGTATTACAATTTCCGTTTAGAGCTAGATTTTAGGCGGTGTTACAAAAACTTGTCCGCAGACTTTTGGTCTACAACACTACGTCTACCGACATTAGGTCAACGAAATTTGATCTACCGCTACATTAGTATTAGATTCAGAGTTAGTGTTTAAACTAAATCTATGGTTAGGGTTACGGGTAGGGTTAGGATTATTGTCAGAGTTACAGCTACAATAGACCAAATGTCAGTACACCAAATGTCGGCAGACATAGTCTAGTATACTAAAAGTCTGTAGAAGAGTTGTCACAGAAGCGTTTTAAGCTTTATACTGAGCATTAATGCTATCCACAAAAGCAAACAATTTAACAATGAAAATATTACATTTTAAATCTTAACATTGAAACTGAACTAATACTAAACTTGGCCTTTTTAAAATCATTCAGTATGATCAGCAATGATAACCATCATAAGATTTCATATTTTATCATATAGATTAGAACCCAAGACCTCAGAGTTCCCAGTCCGATTCCTAACCATTACATTAACTGATCACACTTACCCCTTGATAAGACCAGAAGGTCCAATGGACGTACTAAACATGAGATTAAACTGCATGGGCTCAGTAAGATCATTTCCAGTCAAAGGAGCCTTCATGTTATACTTGGTCAATGTCTGAGCCATATCATCCTTACTAAATCCATCAATCTACAAGTCGATACAAGAATTAAACTTAATTCGAAGTTAAACAATAATAAACCAAAAGCAGAAAAATTAATATTATTTAAAAAAAAGAAAACTCTTATAAATGTCTTTATTACAACACCAATTGCAATTGCAAGAGATCCCAGCAATACAGGGGGAGATAATTGCCAAAGGGCAATCATCTCCCCCTCTAAACACGATACAAGTTGTACGACTTTCAAACACTGAAATACATTTTATTCATTTCTCACAAGTTAGTTCTAGTCATTTATCGTACTTCAATTTCTTTCTTATACTCAATATTTCTATTCAATTTAAAATGAATTTTTCATCTTATTGATTTATAGTAAAATAAAGCTTATAAACTTAACTTTATCAAATGATTATTACTTTTAACTTAAATATAAATATAGTCTACTATACCCTTGGCATGAGTGATTCTATTTCTTTGCGAGTATCGTCAGATGTTTTCTTGTCAGCTAATAACTTTTCCAGATGAGCTGAATACAAACACGTAATAAAATAAAGTCGTATTTATAGTAGATATCGTCTGTAATACAAATATTCTTATTATTTGTAATGTTTTGATACATTTCTTTTACATATACACAATACATACTAACTATAGTCTGTGTAATAAAAAGTATATATTAAACAAATATCAAATACTGCATGCATTACATACTGAAATCTAATGATTAAACTAGAGATAATCGCACAGCAAGGGAAAGATAGCAATAGAAATATATTAGCTTAAGTTAATAAAAAAGCAAGATTCGATAATAATCCTAGCCCTAATCATGGCTTTAATATTAACCCTAACTCTAACTCTAGCCCTAAAACTAACCATAACCCTAATATAGCATTAGACCAAATGTCGGTAGACCTAACGTCTGTAGACAAAGTGTTGTATTACAAACTAACGGGACCCTTTACAAAAGACGATAAATAAGGCAATAAAAAATACCTAAAAATTATAGCAAAATAAAGAATAAAAACAAGACAATAAAATCCAGCAAACCTTCAATAAGATGATCAGCTCTAAAGCATTCACCAGTTTTAGTATCCTTAACCATATAATCAGCAAATCTCTCTACGTGGCCAGATGCCCTGAAACAAAATTCAACATTTTAACGGTACATGCATTTGTTAGATAGATCGATTCAATTCAATTCAAGGTATAATTGTATAAACTGTTATATTACTCTAATTACAGCAGCAACACTGTAGCATAAGCAACCACCAATTATAATTTATAGATCATGGTGATATAACAATAACACCTAGATTTTATAGGAAAGAGCAAAAATGAGAAACAAAGATTGCCTTGGACACGTTTACGCATTACGTCATTTAAAAATGAAAATAAATAATGTAAGCCAGGCATTGGAAATCTATACTCAGTTATCTAATGTTTAATTTATAATCTTTAAATAATCTCAATAAACTTAATAAATTTAAGAAACTAATGTATCATTTTATCATTAATAAGACGCAATGAAAAAAATATACAAAAAGAATATTACAGTAAATCTAATATATTAACAACTTTTATACCAAATAATAAGCACTAAAATTTACATCAAAATTTGCCTGATCGCAAGCTTATGAAATTTCTAAAATTAGGCTTTCAATTTCAACAATTACTGAAATTAAATCCATTTAAAACCAGCACAATATAAAACTTTACCACAAAAAGTAATCAATTTAAATCAGAACTCCCTAAAACTACAACAAAACACTAATATCAACTCACTTTAATACAGGTTCAGGTGTAAGCATAGATGTATCCACCTCCAACATCTGTTCTTCCAATATAAAAAATGATCTCCAGGCGCTCAACAAGTTTGCCTTCATGGCACATCCCATGGGGCCAAAGTCATACAGTCCCGTTATGCCTCCGTATATAGAGAAAGCTTGATCGTAGAAGAAACGTTGTTTGAGCAGATCTTCAAGTTTAGCTCGATCAATTGTGTCACCAGCGACAGATTTAGATAAATCCAACAACTGTTACAAGAAAGGAGTAATTACTGTGATATGATCGTGAAAGAAAAGAGAAAAATTTCATATCTGGTTCATCATAACTATATACAATAACCTATATATAATATACAAATCGTAATCAATATACAATACAATATAAACATTGTAACCTATACACAAAATAAAAATTGTAACTTATATATAATATAAAAATGACCAACACTATCGTCAAATATTTAAAAATTGTTTTTTCCCATTCACTCAATATATTAAAATTCTATATAATAAAATACGATTTAAGGTTATAGTAAAGTTATAATTAGAGTGTAATTAAACTTTTGCTGATAGAGTTAGAAATCAAATTGCACCAATTTCTATTCTTTTTTTGATTGAAATCATTTTACATCAAATAATAGTAATCCTTTAAAAATAATAATATACTTACTTTGTCCTCCAAGATTTTCTTTGCAGCCTTCAGATCATAAACAGCTTTCTTAACGTCATTCTCCGGAGCGTTCTCTTCCTTTAGCTTACGAACTAAGTCTCCCTATCAAACAAAATACAAATAGCATGTCATTTCCTTAAGATATATTATTAGTAAAAAATTATTAGCTACAAAATCATTGCCAATTATCTTTAATATTATATCATAATATCAAATATGACCTGTAAGTCTTATATTATAAAGTGATAGTTCTAAATTTAAGTTTCTAAATAAAATTTTATCTAGATTATTTAGATTATTTAATTAGGATGACATTAGACAGGATATCAGATAATATGAAAACAGCATTCATTATACAGCAACTAATTATAACCATTGCGTTTTATTATAGAGGTATTATAATGTCGTGGAAGTATCACCTTCAAAAAAGATCAAACATTTTTCAGTTACGTAGTGAGATAATAAATCTTAACTTTTTAAAGTTAACTTATCTATTTTTGTATTGAAATATTATATATTTGAAAGATTAAATATTTTTATATAAAAATAAAATATATAAACGATACCGGTTCCCATTCGATAACGCACCTCATGAAGTATTTAGAATAGAAATGACACCACATATATAAGAAAGGATGAGGATGAGGACACAAGTCTCATCGCGAAATTCAAACTACATCAAACACTTTTGAAAAAAAATAATTTTGTGTTTTGCACAGTGTTTCTTTAGTTATCGCTCATAAAATAGCGATTGTTGACAAATTAAAAAAAAAATCGAGTAAAATTCTCTGAAAATAACTGCAAACTACGTTTGATCCGTCTCTCTAACCCTAATCTAACTCTAGTTACAATCTAACCCAAATTCTAACCCTAAACCATCTCTAACACTAAGTCAGTGAGGTGCGAAACCGAATTCCTTATATTAGGAAACCTGATTTTGGCTCCAAAAGTGGAGCCAAAATTAGAATAAAAATCTCAATTAAATTATTAACAAAGCAGTGACTTGTTATAAATATGAAATACGTAGATGGCCCCCGTGGGTAATTAGGGATCGCTTGATCCTGTAATGGTCTATTAGGAGGGGATATATTCATTTACAGAAAAATATAATCGCACAAACGATATTTCTATTTTAGCCATAGGCTTAGAATAGAAAGAATAGTTTATTGCATAGACGGCAAGTTTTTATCATTAAAATGCGCCATAAAGTTGCTAGTTTTCTGACATTCCCTTCTCAATAATTGTATTGTGATTTGTAATTTGTTAATTTTTAACTTGATTGTTGTGAAATTTAATAAAAAAATAAAATAAATAAATTCCCCGCCATTAGAAATGAACTCTGCGCTTTAATTGCTATTTATTAATAAACTGATCTGATCTCAACAAACCTAATTACAACCAATCAGAGGGCAGCTTACAAACAAATCGATACATAGCTAAAATTTGACTAAGCACTCGTTGTGGAACGCATTTCAGCGGTATTTTATTTAAACTTCAAATCTTAATATAGCTATGTACAGACTGTACGTACTTCTCCTGGAACCGGGGGTTAGTGTTACTAGACCTGAGTTTTTATCATGTCTGATCTAAATTATTATATTCTTGTAATCAGAATTAAAATATATAAGATTAATAAGATTTAATTCAAAGTACAGATTTTATAGTCCAGATTTGGATGGATAAATTTTATAATAAAGATTTTACGATTTTATATAAAGATTAGTGTATATAACATTGTTATGATGAAACTTTCAACTATTGTAAATAATTCCCTAATTTTCTATAATTACAGTCTCTGAATTAATATGAACATAATTCAATGTAAACATTATTACTGACTATAATATATACAATCACCGGACTCGGATTCGAGCGTAAAGGATAAATGAGAGGTGCATGATGGTGTGACTATGAGAGGTGCATGATGGTGTGACTGGATGTAAAACATGGTCTTTATTAAGAAGTTGAATAGTTTGCTGCCTGATGGCCTGTTGTGCTTATATCCATGACCCACAAATTATATAAAATAATTTGCGAATTGAAATAAATTAATATTTTAGATAAGATATTATTACTATATAACTATTATGACTATGCTGTTAATTATAAGTATTGTATATTTATTATACTGTAATTAGTTTAATTAAAATTTGATATTTACATCAAGTACTTATGTATATCAGTTGATTTTAACACTTGTGCAAGTTATGTGTTATAAATTACATACATATGGAAGAAGTGGGACAACTACCTCTCTCTTGCCTAGTGAGACAATGGCAACTTCGCTGTTAGCACTTCTTTCTAGCAAGATACTCACTGTATTTCTCTTTGCATGATAAATGGAAAAGGAGATTGCATCTCCTGATATGAAAAATATATGAAAACATCACCAGTATAGATGACATTATTGAGGCCTCACAGGTAGTATTGGGTGGCGGAATCTTGTAGTCAATTGCACTTTCATTACAACCTGACATTGAGTGAGTGAAGTATTTAAAACTTGAGTTGTCTGTTTGAATTACATTATTTTATTTGTAGATAAAAAAGCTGGTGGAAAAGTAGCAGTTGAACAATTTTTTAAAGCTGCCATGCAAGGTATGTTTAATATTATAACTAGTAACAAGTAAGTACACTAGCTGTCTATATTTTTCTTATGTTCTCTGTACTTTCAATTTATTAGTAGTTTGTATTTTTTACTCTTGATCCATGACTCCTTATGAGTCCTGGATCACCTAAGAGTACTTAATGAATTGTATATATATATATAT
>JAQIXG010002602.1:0-17224 GCA_034700105.1 Oconnorella tubifera | reverse complement strand
ATATTTTTGAGCACACTACAGTTTCGATATAAGTACTTAATGCTAAATTATATATATTTTATTAACATTTTTTAATCAATGTAAAATCCGTTGCAATAATGTTCGTTTTTGTAACATTAATCAAAGATGAAACAAAATACAATATTGCTACCTTCACATGACAGTCTTGTAGATTGTAAGCCAAATCTCTGCAACGTTTGATTCTGTAATAAACCTTCTTTTAATCGATGTATGCCTTCGTTTGTCAAACTATTATGTCCAAGATTTAATGTCTCTAAACTCTTTGTTGTGGCCTGAAACGGATAAAGTCTTAAATCAATCAAATTTGACATCATATCAGCACAAAAATTCTCTAATTGTAAACAAATTCATTCAATTAAACTAATTATAAAAAATTTCAAATTTTTATTTTCAATACTTGTTTTTCAAACTATTAACTTTTTGTATTTATACAAACATTATTTCTTATTTATTTCTTTAAGCTTTAACAATATCTTCAAACAAATACGATTCTGCTATTTAAAGAAGGATTTCTCCATTTTTAACTTGTACTTTTTATATGAAACTACGTAATGAAAACATCATCAACTGACCAGAACACGAGATAAAGAAGTCATAGACTCGCACGTTAGCTGATTATTCCACAAAATCAAAGTAGTAAGACCAGCGTTAGATCTCTGCTGCTCATATAACCCATCACATATACGAGCTAAACCGACATCCTGTGTACAAATCAACAAATTATAACTTAGAACTATTAATACGAAGTAATAACATAATAACATTTGTAACCAGTCAAAATGGTCCCGACAATTCGACCTCGATATTAATTCTTAGAGTTAGGTTTGGGATTGAAGTTATGGATAGGATTGAAGTTAGGATCACTGCTAGGGTTAGAGTAAATACGTAAAGTTAGGCTTTTTTCAATGAAATAACGGGGCCGTTTTGTCAGAGTACCACTTGTCAAATCCCATTACCAATAGAATGTTAATTTACTAAAAATAATATGTTAATTTATTAATAATAATAATATGTTAATTTATTAACAATATAAAATTAACCTGTAGTAGATTATTCCTGACATCTAATACTTGTAGCGTGTCATTGAAGCGAAGCAAACTACCGATATGAGTGCCATCTGGTGGCAGAAGTTGATTATTACCGATATACAACTCTTTTAGCATCTTATTCAATCTCACCGCTGAAACTAAAAAAAAAAAAAAAAACAATCCCAAATTTCATCCGAGTAAAAAACTATACTTTACATATTATTTCACTTTTTAATACAGTCACAAGTAATGTTACCTTTTAATGTTATTTGCGATTGTATTAAGATTTAGTACAAAAATATATAAAAGATTCTACATACGATCTTAGTGTTTGTATTAAATTAAAATTTAATACAAAAACTTAAGCTTGTATTTAGATTTAATACAAAAACGTTTTGAACGATTCAATAAGTAAATGTAATAGTACTCATTTAATGCTGCGATTCAATAAGCCTGTTAATGCTGGATCAATTTTTGCTATTACTTTATAAGAAAAGTAAATAAAAACCTAGCATCATCAGATGTCTGCCTGATCTGATGGAGTTTTCTAGATGTAACGTTTGCAAGGCTATACTGACTTGTAGAGATCTGCCTAGAATGGGTAGAGCCTGATCCGGGATAGCACAACATCTGGCATCCAACACCTCCAAATAAGGGGTCTAAAACACGCAAAACACCATCCTATATAAACGCCACAGGATTAAAGTAACGTTTAACGTCTGGATTACTGTATTATATAAACGATGTCGAAGACGTAGCTGTTAATTTAAGAGTCTTACTAAAGGGTGCAGCTAGTTACGAGAAAATAATGAGCTATCCGGGATTCGAACCTGGACCTATCAATTTCGAATCCAGCGCTCTAACCACTTCTCTAACGAGCGTCATTTAAGATGAGTCAACGATGTGGCAGTTGATTTAAAACTAAAAAATTCTATAAAAATAAGTTCGAATATGCAAAAGTAGATCTATTAAACTGAAACATTATTTAAAGTTAATACAAATTTTAAATAAGTCAAATAAACTGTTACACGGACCTTTTTAATGAGCCGAGCACACGACTGCCAGCCTCTAACTCCAAGATTTGTATTGTTTGAAATGTTCAGCTTTATACAAGACTCATAAAATTCAATCATATCAAATAACATCACTGATGTCTGTGAAAACAAAACATAACTTCATCATAAATATTACAATCTTTCAATTTACAATTTAAAATATTGTTAAATTGCTGACTGCTAGCCGATTTCAAGCAAAATTCAGCTAAAATTGAATCAGTGTAATACCATACTGTATATTATAAAATACATCATAAATTAAATTGTCCTTTTATTTATTTATAAAGCATTGAATTAAAACCATTGCAAAATGAATATAAAATACAATATATGCAACATATGTATTATATGTCCAATATACAGTTAGTTTATTGTAAATATAATAACAGTATTTTTTAATGCAACAAAACATGCCACATGTAGCTAATAGGGTAACCTACTCCCCCACCCCCCACCTGATCTCTCCCACCCCCAAACAAAGCCTATAATGTAATTCATAAAGCCTGAATGACATATATTCTATTCTGATTTTCATTCAATACAAATAAATGAATAGAAAATATGAATAGTTTCAAAACAGTGTAATGACAAGTGTGTAAATATAATGCAATTATAACAAAAAAACACTATACAATATGCAAGAAAATTCTCTAGAATCTCTTAGTCATTTTATAACACCATAAAAACCAGGCATCACAGCCAATAAAATATTACACTGTGTGCTAACTGATCAGCAACCATGATGTAATGAATACTCATTCAAAACAAGTCACTTCAGTGTGATGACATAATATTTATTTATAACAGAACTAATGTCAACAACCTTGAAACAAGATATATAAGATACCCAACAAAATGACCCCAAAGACATTAACCATACAAAACGACCCCGTCCATTCAATTAATAATCCTAACCCTAACTAATCCTACACTTAACCCTAACCCTAACCTTAACTTCAATCCTAACCTTAACCCAAATCCCAACCCTAACTCTAAGAATTAAATTATTATAGAATTAAAAATCGGGGTCTATTTATCGGAGTCGTTTTGACCCATCATGGAAATATAAATGTAATATAAATATAAATGTTATTGATTACTAGACATGTAATGATTATAAGAGAGATGACCACCTCTTCATCTAGTTTAGTCGACTCAAGGTCCAAGTAAGAAAACTGCAGACGTTTTAGTATTTCTTCAATCGCATCGCATTGCTTTGCATCTAAACTTTCATCTGCACAACATTTGACCAGGTATTTAAAAGTAAGAAATCAAATAAAAAATTTAATAAAGAAACATCACGCAACCCCCCCTCCCTCCCCTTGATGTGCATTTTTAAATATTCATAGATTTATTAAAAAATAAAGCTATCCAATTATGAATATAAAACAATGTACAATGAATATGAACTCTTATAAAGTCCAAATTTTCTATAAACTTTAACAAAACAACCATTTCATTTCATTTATAAATGACTGCAACATTGAATGTACAAATAATAACAAATGTTAATGATTTATTTTATGATTGAATATAAAATAATTCTAAAAGGCTACACAGTTAATGTTGGCATGCAGTGAGAATAATAAATAAAATCAATAGAACAAAAACGGCAGGGAGAGTACAAGAATTTACTAACTGAACTTTAGCCGCATAAAAATTCTGCATTAAATCACGCATTAAAAGTTTATAACGGAATAATTAAATTTTAATCAATTCAAAAATTCCATTTAAAATTAAAACTAGTAATGCTTCGATAAATATCAAAAACTTTTTCAATCTGAAGAAAATTAATAATACGAGTTTATTAAACGATAAAACATTACGGAGAGAATTTATTTTTAAATTCTTACTTCGTAAAATGAAAGTTTCAGATCTTTCTTTAAAACTTGTGACGGCCTGCGAGAAATAAAATACTGCCATAAATTTACTGCCAAGTTTATTCAGCTATTTGTGATAAACAATTAAAATTGAAAAAAAATCCATTAAAGACACAAATAAACACAGAACTAAATATAATTAACATATAGTATATTTATAATTAAATATATATGTATATGTATAAGCATATTTTATAATGATGTTACAGAGTTATACATTAAACTTATAATTTTATAACAAAAGTTTTGAATACACTCTGATCAGATATAGATTTAAAAATGTAATTGCAACGATTTTACAACAAATATTTTCTATACCTAGTCAATTTTAAATTACTACACTACTGACAGAATAATATACTTGAAATCATAATTAAGTGAAAGAAAATCTATCACTACCTGCATTTGAGTAAGAACAGATTGTAAAGGTTTAACGGCAAGCTTAGCGCACACACATCTGTATGCTTTTACTAATTCATCCACTGAACATAACGTGGCTGTAGAAATAAAATTACTACTATATAAATAAGAAGTAGATAAAAACTATAAATATTAAAATACTTCTATATAAATAAGAAAGATACTAATTTTTAATATAATGCAAGTTTTACACAACTATCTTATGAATATAATCACTAAACCAACATAATAACTACTTTTAACTTTAGACATTTAGCAGAATTTTAATAAAATAGAATATATTTTTATATCAATCAACTACAAACATTTCTCACCATCTTTCCAAGGTATCTGAGGATCATAAGAACGCGACACAATCTTATCATCATCCGGAAACTTAACCCTCAAACTTTTCTTCTTACCCCCTCCCCCGCCCCCCGCCACATCCACAAGGCACCCCGGTGACCTACCATTTTCTGAAAACGAACTTGCCATCTCCACGCTTGCCGTCATTGCCACCGGCTCATCCGAACAAACCGGCAAGCTCTTTCTTATATCCACAAACGTAAAATCATCCCCATTCTCACACGCAGAATTAATATCCGAGATTTCTTCTTTTGATTCCGTGATGGAATTTAAACATTCTTCAATTATGCTCACAATCGATTCATCACAAAGTGATGAAGTCACCGGATCATTACTCTCTCGTTCATCACTTAAGGAATTCTTAGTGATGATCTCCAGATCCATCACTACATCGTTATGATCTACAAGTGATGCAGCATTCGTACTACCAATTACATTATCAATGCATTTTGCAATATTGTCAATAATATCGAAACATTCTTTCGACTCTTCTTCATTCGATTTATTTTCTTCTACTAGAATCGCTTCGATTAAATCTTCAGACAAAACGCGCACAAATTCACCGCTACTAAACGACGTCGCGTCTGAGTCAACAATCGCATCGGACGGTAAATCTGATAACGCGTCTGAATACACACTATCGTGCATTGAATCGACTAGATCAACACAGTGCGATATATTTACAAAAGGTTCCCATTGGAGTAAACTTTCTGTAGGATTTTCTACAGTACATTTTGTATCAGTATTATCATCCAATGATGAAGTATTACTACACAAGGCGTTATTAATTGCAAGAGCGCTACCATTATATTCCAATAAATTCAACGCATTACAAGATGTAATGGTAGCGCTAATATGATCAATAGACGAAGGAAAACAAGGCATATTAGACTCATTGCAAAACGTATCTAAAAACTGATCTGACACTGAAACTGTTGATTTTAATTCATTACTTGATTTCTCGCAGAAACTTACTAAATCAGAAATAGCCGATCCTGATAAATCAGTTGTTAAACATAAAGGCTCAGATTTAAATAACAAAAGCTCAGTTTTACATAACATAGGCTCTGCTTTACATAATGATAAATGACAATCCCCTGAATCTAAACTAACACCTATACTTGAATGTCCATTCAATTTAGACTTTCTAGAACAAACGTAATTAGATTCCACTGAATTCGCAAAAGGAAAAGTTTCATTATTTGTACAACATTCAACATCACCATCACTCTTATCATCACTACATAACATATCTTCACTAGCAGAACACAAATCTTCTTTCATAACATCACACATCTGCTCATAATCCAATAAACCATTATCATAAAATCTCCGCAGCTCTAAACTACTATCATCAAAAATATCACTCTTCCGATCACCGGGCCACTGATTAACGATCCCATTGCAAGGTTCAGGATCTATAGAATCATCCACCCAACTATTAACAGTAAGGTCCGACACCATTGACTCGTACATTAAATCAGACACGATCAAATGTTCATCGCAGTTCCCACTAACTAGTTGATCAACGATCTCATTATCATCCGATATCATTCGTAATGTAGAATCATTTTCTAAGAGAGGAAAATCAAGATTTTGCGAATGAAACTTTTCCATATCATCATACTGATTGTAAAACGATATACCTACAGAGTCCAACCTTAAATTACTATCAACTTCATCTAAATTCTCTTCACTTTTATCGATTAAACTCACGATTTTACCCGATCGATCGATGTTATTTTCACTTTGCCTGTGAATTTTTAAACAATCATCTTCATCGAAAATGAATCTACTGTTAGATAAATTTATTTTGGTGCTGTTTATATCATAAATTAAAGAATCTGCATCAAGTATAATTCCATTGCAAGTATTTTCTGATTTGCTGCATGATAATTCAGTTGAGAGTCGCATTAAACAATTTGGATCCAACTTACTATCAACTAATCCATTAGAAACTCTACTTGGGATTATTTCATTGTCTACTAGGATGCTTTCCTTATCCATTAATCTACTGGATATCCCATTCACGGATAAAACACAGGATAAAATCCCTTCGTCGTGCTGATTACATTCATTTTTCGTAAAACATAAAAAATTATTTTCATTAGCAAGAACATCATTGTGTATTTCATCTAGAAGGAGATCATTACTTGCGATAGAGCGCAAAAGATCATATTTATTTAAATCATCGCACGACGCATCACCGCAATTAGAAATATTACACTCGACATTGCAATCTTTTAAATTATTGCACTTTGCAACGTGTAAGTTAGTAGCGATGCAAGAAGCATCGCATTTATTGCAGTCAGTTTCGCAAGCACCATTGCATGCAGTATTGTGCGACGTGCTTGCAATACTATGACTGTCTTCGCAATCATAATGCATTGAAATGCGTGATTCCTGCGTAGCAGCAAATTGCGTGTCGTAATTTGATGACGTACAAGTATCTTCGATTGCCATCAACGGCTTGAAATGATGAGAGTCACAATCTGAGATGGCAGAAAACCACATCACGTTCACTTCGTCTCCGTTTTCCTCTAAAATAAATCAAATTTAAGAAAAGTCTAATGACAATAATCATAAAAAAAACTAGTCGTAGTATTATTTACATAGTAATATTTTCAGACAGAAAATTTCAACTACAGGCAATCTATATATCACATTAAAATATAATTTACGCAAGATAAAAACTCTCTTGTATTATAATTTCTTAACGCAAACAACCCCCCCCAAAAAAAAAAAAAATCTGCGCCACTTTTTATTTAAAGCCAGGCGCACGTTCACTCACCACTCCCTAGTCGGTCCCTAATCCCTCGTCTAACTTCATCGTCCGGGTAGACGGACAGGAGATCGACGCTTTCCTCCGTCACTGAAATTCTACACTCAAGGGGGTCGGGGTCGAGGGGGCCCCCAGAAATTATTTTATTATTATTTTCTATTGATTCTATTATTTCACAGCACTCCATTTCAGTCAGCACGCAAGCAGCTAATAAACTGACAAACTATTTATACTAGCCAATGAGATCAGTCGGTAAAGATAGATAGATCAATCAGAAGGAGAGGTATAATTAGAACTGGTTATTGGAAGTAGATTGAATGTTTGCGTGATACTGTTTTTATCATGTGACTTTGAATTCATGGAATTTTCAACTGATTCTGCGGATAAGGCAAAGCTTAGAAAAATTGATTGAACTCTTTATTTTTAACCAAATAATGTACAAATGTCCGAAAACAGTGGCAATTGATTACTTTTATTGATCAATAATCCATTTAATAATGAACAACACGATTAATTTGTTAAAAAATGATGAAGTAATGAAGTAAGATTAATCTTACTCATTTTGATGTAAAATGATGAAGTAATGAAGTAAGATTAATCTTACTCATTTTGATGTACTTTCATTTCAGCTGCCTTTTTTCAGTTGTGAATAACTTAGAAAATTGGTCACAACATGTTATATTTCTACTAGAACTAACATTAATTAAAGAATATATTATGACAGTTACTCTATGCATTAAATTTGTTATCCTCCCTCCCTGTGACAACAATTTGGAAAGAAGACTGATTTAATACAATCAAGAACTAATGAGTATATTATATTTCTTACATTATCAATGTTAGTCAAATTCGATCAGTATATATGACTTTTATAACACAAACCTGATCAAGTAAAAAAGTAAATTTAAAGTTTTATAAACTAAACGATTACATTTACTGATAATTATGAACTACATGATTATGATTTACATGTTTTGAAGTTAAGAAATCGACAAGCTTACGCAGTTGATTCAATGCCAGTTGATGCAATGCAATACTTTCTACAGAAACTGACTGTAATAAACTAATAACTAGAATCTAATTACGAGATATATTATTTCTATGTATAATGTAATGATATATGAAACATGCCACATTATGTAAAGTTACGCGAGAAAAGAAAATACATGATTGAAAAGCACTAGCTTAAGCATATGATATGTAATTTACACGCGAAATAATGAAATTTAGTAAATGGTGAATATAGTTTGCATTAAGCTATCTTTTCGTGAATTATATTATTTCTTATATTATAATAATACTAAAATAAAGCTATAATTTATCAATTCTTGACAACAGTTAATTGACAAACAAAAACACTTTTTACTGACTATAGGATATTTTATCTCTATAATATAAACTTAAAATGCATTATTTATCTTATACAATAAAATAATCATAAAATAATAATTTCCTCATATAAACACATGCACTGATGTTCACAATGAAAAATAAATCAACTTAAAACTTAACCTTTAAATAATCTTTAAACGCGACATTATAAAAAAATTTGCAGCCTAAAAATAATAGCACGCTTTGATAAAAAAAAGCACAAAGAAATACAGAGAGCAGCAAAATCAGAGAGAATCTACTACAGAAGACTTTCAAGCTGTTCTAGATCGGCAGCCGTCACTCTACCTAAATCACTCATCACTTGGCTCACTCCCACACATTCATCCATAACTTGACTCACTACAACATCACTCATCACTTGACTCACTCCCACACACTGATCCATCACTTCACTCACTTGACGCATCACATTATCACAATCAGACACTGCATTATCATCATCAATCACTGCGTTATCACCATCAGTTAATGCGTTATCACTACCCGTTATCGTATAATCCCGCAAACTGTTTTTAGCCTGACAAGAATAAGAACTCGCAATATTCGAACAAGAACTGGGCTTTACATCGGAACTTTGGTTAACAACTTCTGTTTTAATCGTCGAATCACCAACATAATTCGTTACAAACAGCTCTGGATTTATATCGTCACTCGATTTTATAACATCCATATTTGCTTCGCTTATTTCAATGTCATTTTTATCCAATGCACTTGTAAGATCTTCATTTACATTTTTAGCAACGGATTTCTTTTTGTCTTTCGTACTGAAACTGCGAAATTTCTTATTAGATCTGAATGAATGTTTGTAAGTTTTGCTGACAAGTTGTAGAGATTCTAGTTGAACGCTGCAGGGCTGACAGTTTTGTAACTGATTCGTTGTTGTGTTCGTTACTCCTATAAGAAAAACTATCAAATTAATCAACAATAAAAACACTGAATTTAATTATTACGTATTTATTCAAATTAATATACAATGAATAATTACTGAAAAATATCCAGTAAATAAAACACGTTTCACACTGGTGACTCGGACGCGCGGTTCACCCCGGGGCCCGGGGAGCACTCCGGAGCTTGCCCCGGGGAGAAAACCACGACTCTAAAACTCCCGCGTTTCACCCCAAGGCACACCCCGGAGCTCACCCCGGGGATGTACCCGGGGCGAGCCGCGGGGATGTACCCGGGGTGAGCCACGGGGATGTAGCCGGGGCTCGCCGCGGGGATGTACCCAGGGCGAGATCCGCGACTCAAAAAGTCGCGCAACTCTCCCTGGGTTCCTCCCCGGGGCGAGCCCCGGATAGGAACACGTGACTACCACGACAGCATGTCTACTTTGAGAGGCAATATTTTATTGGATGTAATTTTTTAAATGGGGCGTGGTTTACAGTTTTAAGCCTACATGTTATGATTTTTTTGGAAAAAATATTTGTTATACAAAACTGCTCAGATAAAATTTAAAATTTGCATAAAAATGAAATTAAAACAATGAAATGTTTGCATAATATTGAATTTAATAATTCTAAGTTTAATGTATAGAGAATTATGCAATTCTGACATTGGGCCTACAATAAGCTTACATACATCAAAAAATTACAACATCATATAATAGAGTAGTATTTTATAAAGTAGAAATAGAATAGTTACGTTAATATATAATTAATTGTTTCGACTATGCAGCACAATGTTAACAGAGTCCTTGGAATAAATCTAATATTTTTTTCCGTTAATAATTACGATTAATCAATTAACTACTCAGTTAATTATGAATAAATTACTTGCCTAGTTGGGTAAGTCGTTTCTCTAGCTCAGTTCTCTCCTTTGATACGAGCAACAGTCTACTACATAAACTCGAGTAGTTTGCCTTCAACTGTTTGACCATTCTAATAGCCTGAAATATAACTTTTAAACTTGGCCCAAGTTCGCGATTTATTTCTAAATTTGTGGAGATTTAGAAGTGTTAATAAACATTGGTTTAGTAAATAACAGCGTTGTTTATAGATGGGATGAAATTTTTACAACATCTAATGCAATATCTAATGCAACACTTAAATTAAACAACTTTTACCCTACGAACTAGAAAATCAATTAATTTTTTATTCTCGTTTTATTCTTATAGTACAAGTATCAAAGTTTAGATGCAGCTATTTAAATATCTATAAGTAATTGGAGAGATATTTATGTGATTTAACATTGAATCTATTTTGTCTTATAAAACTTACTTTATCCAGGGTCGCCTGTTTGCCAACTCTGCCGCGTTCCCTGACTTCATCATGAGGAAACATAATATTAGCGAGCTGAAGAAATCTTTTCCTGTGCTCAAGTCTACGATATCTTTCTTTTATAACACTGGAAATGCTGAATTGGAACAATTTACGATTTAAAATCATCAAAAAGTGACATATAATAAATCAATATGATACAGTATCAGATAATATTCAACAATATTTTATGTTCAGAAGTTGAATCAATTTATTACAATGAGTAAATAACAGAAATAAATTAAAAGCTTGCAAACAATAAGCTTACGCATTAACTTGAGAAATACAAATTTTACACATTCTAAATTCTACACCTAATAAATTCAAAATGAATAACACTTAAACATAATTTATTACTGTACAATTAAAAACAAAATCTACTATTCAAATTCACATTTGAAATTCCTATAATTCAAAATTGAGTTATTTATTTAAATTATTAACGTAGATAATTCCTGCTGAGTACCTTTTAGAATGACCTTCCTGTTGATCCCCAACATTGACTCTTTGATCATCATTTGATTCAACCGTCGCGACATCATTATCACGTTCTTTAGCAGTCGACGTATCTGTAGTCACGTGATCAGTATCTTGACCAATCGCGTGACTCGATACATGTTTGTATTTATTTCCCGTTTTCTTATGAAGATACTTCAATCTGCTGCGAAAATAAAATAAACCTGTTTGTAAAGTTAATAGCGAAAAGATAAGATACAAAAATTACCTGAATATGCGGCAATACTTTTGCATCTAATAACTTGATACGTATCAATACATCTTGAATAAAATTAAATGACAATAATTTGATAAAATACTATAAAATGAAAATTCAAAATCAAATAAATACAAATCAGTTTACAAGTAAATTTAATTCCAACATTAGCCGTTAAATCTTCACATGAAAATTTCATCAAGTAAAAAATAAGCTATACGGCAACAAACAGTAATTTATCATATAAACACTTATTAAATTATATTTACCGATGATTACCCTTCTTTCCGTTCATTTTTGAATGTAGTGGGGGTCTCCCCACTCTTCCCTTGAAACTGGGAGGGGGTCGCCCCAGACTGTCCTTGTAGGGAAGGGGTGGTCGCCCCGTCTTGTAGGGAGCTTTCTGCAGTCCACTGTCTGAGCATGGGACTCTAACCCATTCCTGAAATAAAGTATATTTTTTGTTACAAAATTGTTTAACTTATTCTTTCGGTGATTAGTATATAAAAAACAACAACTTATTCAAATAATAAAACAGTTACAGTTTATTTTTTTTATTTATTTATTATGTACTATGTATTTAAAATAACAACTACTTATTAAAATAGAGAAAAAAGTGACCTCTTTAAATTCAATATTGTACTGAGGCTTAATGAGTTCTGTTAAACTTTGCTTGCGTTTCTTCTTAGGAACGACGACACTCGTTTCGCTGACTGACAACGCGGGAACGATGTCGGGTAGTTTTGGAGTGGCGACGCCGTCAACTGTCTCAATGTCGATGTCAGTTGTGTCATCTTGAACTTGTTCCTGGAATAAAATATTGACTAGACTTTATTTTTTAAACAAACAGTGCAGTGCTTATATCTAATATATTTTAAAATATTATTCGGTGATTTAATGAAATTTTATTTATGATGTTTTTGTTGATGAAATCATCTTTATTTTTACTAGCACTTATTCATTACACAAATGATTATTATAATTATCATTACAATTGCTTATTTTTATAGTTGTTTGCATATTAATTAAAGTCTTATTAGCGCTTTAGTTATTACTGTTGCAATAAATAAACTACAAAGTAATCAATAAAAAATTAATTAACAAGCAATAAATTATCATCTTGATTCAACTACTGAAATAGAAAAATCCTACTTCTTCCGAGTCCTGTATTTCAATGATAGGAGATGCGTGTCTCTTTCTTGTTTGCAATAATGAACCCAAAACTCTTGCATCAACTGAACCTGGCAGTGGAGTCCTACCAGCCATACTTGTCCCTCCATTCAATCCCTCAGTCACACTATCAAGTCCACTAATCATAATGTCCCGCACGCCTCCATTTAAACTTCGTCCTTCTACCGATAAACCCGCTGTTACGCCCACTGGTACACCCTGCCTAGTGGCTAAACCCAATCCACCAATTCCAGCCGATAGCGTAGTAACAATACTAGATTGAATTTGAGTGCCAGCCACTGATACAGCGTTGTGCCCTACTAATCGAGGTATGCCGATCATACGCGCAAGATTCGATAGCGCTTGCTTCTGTATGACGTATCGCTGAGGAGCAGCTCCTCGTGACACCAATTGGACGGAATTGCGAAGAACGTTAGGAGAAGAAATCAAGCGCACAGGCATTGTGACACCGGGCAAGTAAACACTTCTCACTGGTTGACTCATGAAATTATTTGGAGGTTGATGTGTCCCAAGTAATGGTCGACTGAGAGTAATAGGAGAAGGCACTGTTATGGTCTGACTTTTTGAAGGAATGATAACTCGTATCGTTCGAGGACCGCAGTTGTCTAAAGTTTGAACAAGAATGTTTTCACAGGGACGAGAAGCTGTAGGACTGTTGACATTTAATCCTTGCAGATTTTTCAGAGCGGAATGAGCATTAATAAAACGCAATATCGGAGCAGTTGAGCAGAAAGTTGAAACACCTCTAGTCGGTGGAGTGATATTAGATTTTGGCATTAAGCCAATGGATAAAGGCAAAGAGCTATCAGAAATGGGAGATGTTGCAGCAGTGCCATATGGAAATCTCAACATGGAGCCAGCAGACATTTGAGCTGATCCAACAGATAGAGTAGAAACAACGGGCCCATTACCCAATGAAATTTTTGATATGGAATCAACTAACGCTGGAGTGGAAGCAACATCTGAGATAAAACCACCGACTGTTTTATTATCAGAAATCATCTTATTACTATCAGATGACATTGAACCAGGAACTGAAACTGTGTCAACTACAATATTTGGTGGTTGACCCCGCAATACTTCAATCACAGAGTGAGATACAACAGGACTTTTATTACAACCTATTACAGTCTTAGAAAATGCAGCCTGGAATGTTGCTGGTCTGGATGTTGAGATGCCAAGTGTCGAACGACTAGATGGATAAACCTTCAACATTTTAGAAGCTGGAGCATTGGCAGAGAGTGCATCATTTGGCATTCTCACATTCATCAATTTGCTACCTACCCCGGATTGACTTGCATTTATATTTGATTTACTAAAAACTACCCTACAAGATGCAACAGCAGGTGACTCGGATGATTGAGATTGTTGAAAGTTGGAAGAAGTATTGGATGTTATGAAAGATTTTGCTTCATGACTAAATATTTCAGAACCTTGACTTGCTGAGATATGTAATGTCGATTTAGACGTTTCGATAACGCTCAAAGATTTAGTTACATCAGTAAAGCTCTCAGACGTTGCAGAATCGTTTCCTTGACACTCAACTTGCTGGGGCGATGTATCTCTAGTCAGTAAAATATCAGAGTTAGCCTTATCACTGCTTTCTGAATATTCACATTCGGTATTATCAACTGTTTCTAGCGCAATATGTACTGAATCATTATTCCCTATAGTTTTAACATTTATCTCATCATTATTGTTAGCATTAAATTTATTAACGCTTAAAGCTTCAGATGTTTCAATTATTTTATCAGTTTTATGTTGTGAATAGTCAATTCCATTATTTGTAATTAGACTAGTATCACTGACATCAGCAATACACTCACTCATATCAATGTCATCCCTGTGTGCTATGCCTAACAAGCTACCTGTACTATCAATAATGCCAGAATTTGGAACACTGTGACAAATTGAATCAGGAAGCATATGATTAAGATTCTCATCACAACTTATACGCATAACTTCATCCAATCCATCTTCACTGGTAGAATCAAGGGAATCAGTGCAATCCGGCTCGACTACTATAACTGAATCTTTCATCAGTAAGTTAATCAAAGCACTAGAGTTAGCCATATCATTCTCTGATCCTTCATTCGCAACATCATCATTTTCCATCGTATCATTCAGAAAATTCTCCTGCATCTTAAAATTATCTACAGAAAGATTGTCGTGTAAATTGCTTTGTTCTATAAATTGCAAAGCAGAAGATCGATAATTATGATCGTCATTTTGTATCGCTCTTAAATCTTTATATCGAGAAGCCTTCATGCTAGAATCTTCCTTACTTTCCAAGGCTACATCAAATGATTCCTCACATTCTAAAATGGGTCCACGACTCAAATCAATATTGGCCTTACTAATATCATGACCAGGTATTCCAGACATCCTCATTTTAGCCAAATGTCCAATGTTAGTAATCTTTTCCATCTCAGCACCTGAATGAGATACAAGTTCATTTAATAAGTTTTCTGTCTCGTTATCCGATGATGAAATATCACTCTTCTTATTCTCCAAACACTTGTTCGAGTCACTGACAACATACGGATTCATTGAATTCCAATGAATAACACGCGACGTCGTAGTAACAACAGAAGGTTTATTTAAAGTGGAAACATCATCTCCTGATGACGTTAAATCGATAAAACATGATGGCTTGGTATTTGATGGTGGACTTACAACAGCACCAGTTGGCACAATCGACCCAACGGGCTTTAATCTTTGTATCTCAGATGATGGACAATATGTATAAGTACATCCGGCAACTACCTGTCCATTCTGTGGCGCCACTGCTTCCCTTGCTAGAGAAGCTGGTAATGAAACCGGATCTTTTGCTGCAGTTTCTGAGACCATACCTTGTTTGTTGCCCATCCACGCAACGTAAGGATTTCTAGGTCGAATGGCGACATTGTTAAAATTGCTAGTAACTGGAGTGTTACAAGGAGCAGTGGTGCTCGCATTTTTTAGAGGAACTCCTCGCACTTCAGGCATGGCCTGAGTGATTTCAATACGGATGGCTTGCAACTGTCGAGGCTTGTCATCTCCCACTATGAACCTGGCAGGCACGGTTGTGAGATCACCTCGCTTTGGCAAGATCTTAATGAGAAAGTTCTTCACCTGATGAAAATATTCAAATTCATATAATATTGAGCTAGAAATACAAAATTTAATTTAATAGGCAATTGAAGTTAGTTAGAAACGAGCATGAATAGATACACTGAAATCTAAATACTACGAATTTTCTAACTCATTAAAATTATTATATTATATAATAATAAAGACTACAAAAAGTAAATACATTCTTAATAGATTAGAAATCTTAAAGAATGGCTTCACAATTATCAATAAATAGCTAACTTTAATTTAAATGTAAATAAATATTACAAATATTGACTCCGCGCATCAAATATTACAAAATAGAACTACCTGAAAGTAGCATATAGGCGGATATTTATCAGTAGCGGTGACTAGCTCTGAGATTTGACGCAGTACTCTCTCCTGTACTGAATCCCATCTACAATTTGATGATATCTCCAACAAATGGAAATTACCAGGTTGCGCTTCACTGCCCTTTGGAACATTCTTCTGCACTAGCATCAGCTGAATGGAAAACTTGGGCTTTACTTCCACTGAAGGAGTCGCACCAACATTAACTGGCTGCTGGCATTTTATCTTATCGACGTTACGAAGAATATTGACGTTATTCTGAGAGGAAGGATTAGACTGGAGTCTTATTTGATTGGCCATGGCTAAGGGGGAACGCAAAGCGAGATTAGTGAGAGCACCTAGGGATCCCACGACTGGAAGGTTTGCATTATTGAGGGAGGAACGGGGGGTAATGTGGGCGAGCTTAGCTTTGCTAACGGCTAGTTGGAATGATTTATGAGCGCTAGCTATAGAACTAGTGTTAGAAGAAATTGAAGTGGGATTTGAAATTGTAACGTTGGATCCGTTTGAGCTAACTTTATGTCTGAGAGAGTAAAAAAGAGTAATCAAATGAATTAGTATGTCGATGACTTAGCGTAAAAATGATTAGTCAAGTATATTTTTATTAGTAAGAATTAAAAGAATTAAAAATTATTGCAATAGTATAAGTCATATAGTATCAATTCTGAAATGTTATACTAAATTTTGTATAAAAATATA
>JAQIXG010002601.1:0-17225 GCA_034700105.1 Oconnorella tubifera | reverse complement strand
CGAAACTAAATTTAAAATTCAGTATTAATTAAAACATATTCAAGAAACTTTAACACTGACAAAAACTATATTAAAGCTAACATACAGTGTATATATTGTCATTGTTATAAATTTAGTCAAATTACTGCAGAAACAAATTAAAACCACGCAGATTTACGACGAAATTTTTGAAAACCACCCTGTTTTAGGCTTCTGATAAATAGATCAATTGGAGATATAAAACTCACGCGAAATCAATGATCCCAACACTGTACTGCTTATTCTTCGTCAACTGACTAACACTTCCATTACACGTGATATTAACCTGCGGCTCTTTTTGATCATAACCGACTCTGTCCGGCCAGCGAAGATAACATATCGTGCCTCTCCCTGAAGCAAACGTGTGCGTCTCCGCATACAGGAGATGAGGAAAGGACACCGCACAGGACGTCACCCAAATAATACTGATGATGGCCAGTACACGCTTGGCGGATATGCGAGGCTTTAGCGGATGTACGATGACAATATATCTGTCAGTGATGAAGTAAACAGATCAAATAATTGATGAGAGTTTAATCGAAGGTGATCAAGTTTAGGGTGTCGTTAAATTTGAACGCGATTTGTTTAAGTGTAATTGTTGCGTCAGTTAGCGGACGAGTTAGGCACCCGGGAAGAGGGGGGGTGCTGAGGGTGCGGCCGCACCCCCACTTTTCTGACAGGAGGTGCTGGCTTATATAAACGCACCCCCAAATTTACTAATAAAACTACATGTTTTCAAATGTAAAATCATTTTATGTAGCGCATAAACATAAGCCAGCGTGATAAATAAGTCTGCGTTGCTCTTTCTCTTTTTAAGACACTCATTAAAACTTCATTGCAAACTGTGACTGGTCACGGTTGGATATCTTTATATTAGATCTCCATCATCGATCTCCTGTACATATTTAAGTTAAAGCAAGTTTCTTTAAGATCTTGGAGTATGTAGCTGTAATCAGTGTCACTATCATTCCATATCTTTGCGTCTGTTTCATATCCATCATCAGTCATATGACTACCATGCTTCATTGCTTGATGACTCCATTAACAACTCATTATCTTTTTTATGTTCCTGCCCTAAACTATAGAGACATCCTCATGTCTAATGCTCAAAAGATTAAATCTCATTGTTGGTGTAACTTCCAAACGTTCAACAACTTTAAATTTTGTTAATAATAATTATATTAACTAGTATAGACGTATATATTTATTTGTTAAATAATTAATTAATAATAGATGTGAATCGTGATAGTGTATTAATATAACTTATATTGAACATTGTATTCAAAATATTATACTTTAAATGTTGCAACGTATAAAACATTAATAAACATGAATTAAAACACATACGGAATATCTGTTGTAGAGTATATTACTATAATGAGAGTTCATTTAAAATTATTTAGTAATCTTTATAAAGTTAATTTAACAAGCACATCTATAATAAGCTATACAATTTTTAAAATACATATAATTTTGCATAAGTATTAAAAGATAATAAATAGTTGCGCAGTACTCAGTGGCGCAGCTATCTCACCACGGGTCCTCAGAAAGTCTCTCAATACGAGGCCCCACAAATTAATGCCAATGAATGGTTTGTTTCTTTTATTGTGCAATTTAAAGCAGATTCTCAACTTGAATACTTGAATTTGTAATCAAGAAAGCGACTGACTTTGTAAGGGTAAGGTCTTCAAATTATTTTACTTTGTTTGCAAGTGGCGTAGCCAGAAATTGACTAAGGTGGGGAAGGGTTTCCGAAACTGTGAGTGGTGACCTTTTTCTCTTTTTTTAGGTTATCACACAATTTTGGTCTCCGAATGCATGTATTTAAAAAATCCTAAATACATATTTTAATGCCAAAAATGCATTACATTGTCACAAGGGGGGGTTTCATCACTAAACTCTCATCTTTGAGATCGCAAAAAAATTACCTAGCTCCACTGGGTGGGGGTGGAATTATAACCCCCCCCCCCTTGCCTACGCCACTGCTGTTTGTTGAATCGATTAGATAGAGCATACTTAAACTAAATAAAGATGAAAGTAATTTTATGTTATGAATCTTCCTCTAGAAAAGTGGAATAAAAAAGTAACATGGTCATTCTTACTCATTTTAATGTTCACGTTAAATGTAGGCCTACATTTTATAAAAAAAAACTTCCGCACCCCCAGTTTCAAAATCGTTCCCGGGTGCCTGGGACGAGTTAACATTACGTAACTGATGTCATAAAGATCCATGTCTGAGTGAGTATAGAGAGAATCGAGGATTTGAATCTGATTAGGAAATTAGAGTTTAAATCTATGCTTATATCTCTTTGTTCGTAAATTTCCATGAGCCCCTATAGTCGTGATTAAAACATTTTACTCATTTTATACAATGAACGATGCTAAACGATTGTTATCGAGTTACTTAATCAAAATATTTTTCGAAATTTGGTTTCTTTTAAAATTACAAGCGGTTAATGCAGTCTGTGCCGAATAGATTTTGATAAGTTTTTCTGAAGAAATTTACTGCTACTGCCAGTTTAATTAAAGAAGGAACGAAATACCAGTTTACACAGGTATTTCGTTTAAATTTAGTTTAGATAAAGTCTAATATCTAAACAGATATTAAACTTTCAGTTACAATAAATATAAAACGGCGGTTTCAAAAGTAAAATATCAAGACTCAAATACTTTTTGAAACATTTTGATGCAAATTTACTTTTTTACCGCAAAATGCTGCAAGAAAGGTTTGACAGGTTAGTGACAGATCGATCCGTAACGAAGATTTTGATTGGCGCATTAGATTATCAACGCTGTTTTGCTGTTCGTCGGATCCCCGAGTCTCTGGCGGAAATTAAACGCCTTTCTTGACGAAATATAAATAGAATTCTTTTCGGATAAAAAAAATGAACAGAATGAAAATGCAATATTTTGCAATGTTGTAGATCCAATAACTACAATCTGTAATGATACTAACTTTGATATTTTAACGTGGCCGTACTTTTAAATTATTCAGAAGAAGACTATATAGTCCTTTATATAGAAAATATTGTAATCTATAATTGATGTTTTTTTCCAGTAAATTATAAAGTAATTACAGACACATAGCCTGCTCAATTTCGTTTATCAATTTATTACAGCCAATTTCAAGACGTATCGTCTTGTTTACCATGGATTTGCTAAAAAAAATGGACCCATCTTAAGTAATTTTTAATGAAACTGTGATTAAATAGTTTTAGGGAAGGTCAAAACAATCTCGAAGCTAATCGCGATATATGTTCACGGTGACAACCTTTGAAGCTTTTAGTCGCAAGAAACGCAAGAAAATTATGTCGTAAAATAGTGTGTATATCTTCCAGATAGGCTTTCAATTGATTATAAATACTAATGTGATTGCGTGATTGTATTTTCGTTTAGTCATAAAAGATTGCGTGATATTTTCTAGTCATTAAATAGGCTTTTAAAGTCTATTGTATTTATAGGCTTCGTTGAATAGTTATCGTGGTATTAGTTTATAAAAAAACATGATAAAAATTACTACAGGGATAGGATCTTCTTTCTAAATGGAATGATATTATAGATCTATACTGTATTGTCAAGATATAGCAAATAAATGTTATGAAAGATTGATATATAAGATATGATATTAGTTAAGTTAAACAACTTGATATCCAACGATAATCTATCAAGCGACATCTTATAATTCGATTTGATTTGACAATAAACGATACTATGTGATATTAGAATAGATGATATATCAAATGATATGATTTCATATATAATTAGATAATTAGACCAAATTATATAGCAATACGTACTAACCTGTCAATGGCAATAGCCATAAAGGTAAATACACTCGCGGCAATCGTGCAAGGACCAATGAATTGCGCGAACTTGCAATAAATTCTCCCAAACCACCAATCATTATACAGCGCGTAGACGGAATTTACCGTCGTGTTAAACACCGTAATAAGGACATCGGCTACTGCTAGGTTAACTAAGAAGTAGTTCGTTACTGTCCTCATACGCTTGTGGCCCAACACAATCCAGACTACGATGAGGTTACCTCCAGCGGCTATCACTATCATTGTCAAAAAGGCAGCTATGTAAACGATTTGAAGATACCAAACTAAAATGTAGGGATTTCCGGTAAGGGTTCCTGACGAGCAGGAAGTATTTGCACTTCCGTTGTGAGAGCAGAGGGTGGTGGTGTTGAGAGTGATGTTCGTCTCACAGTTCATGATGTGTGCGTGATAGAATGAGAGAGAACAGAAATTTAAATTTATGTGGGATTTGTATGGAGTGAATTAATTAGAGGGTAAAATATGGGATTATCCACTCTTTCATTCTTAAATTATTGAACTTCCTGTAAAGTCTGTCAGTCTATAAACAAACTCCGAAAAAGCAAAATAGTGAACAACAATAAACGACAATAAACTGTTGATTCTGAAATATCGCTTCATTATCTAATAAACATAATTTATACATATATAAACTCGGTAACTTTAATGCCAATAACAAACTATAGAAATTTTCTTGCTTGATTTGCGAATAAAATTAACCCATTAAGGTATCCATTTTAAAAGTTTTTCGTTTTACAAAGAAACTATTTATTTTATTAACTGAATTCAAATATACCGTAAGTATCTATTAACCAGAGGAATACGTGTCTGCTTATAAAAAGAAGACGTTATTATAATGATTTTATTTGCGCTTGAAGTCAATTTCGTTTAATTTCATTTTAATTGCAGTTTATTCAACTGCTGCAGACTATAATAGTTGCTATAGTTTCGACCTCTAATAAAATAATTACACTTTACATTTTTAATTTTCAACCTGTGTTATTATCGGAATCTATTTACTTTTTTAATTAAACAAAATATAAAACATCTAAACGCATTACAGTTTAAATTGAATTTTAAATGGTAGAATTAGCAACGCTTTAAAGATAATTAAGTTTTAATTTGATTTATTTTCATTAAACAGCAATTGCAACTTAAATTAGATGGTTAATTTTTCTAATGTTTATTACAAACTATCCAGTTTCTGGCCAATGTTATAGTTACTAACTTCGACGGTAAATTTAATTTAGAATACTGGATTGAGTATAGATTGATAATAAATTAGAGAATGGTTCAAATTTCGTGTTCATTAATTAAATGTTTCAGAACCTTGATCAGCATTTGTAATTTAATGTAAATTAGCTCTGTAATTTTAAACAAACACAATGATTCATGTTCATTCAGGCAATACAGCATATTATGAATCGAAATGATAGACTATAACATAATTAAAATTTCACCGTTAAAAAATAAATCAGAAATCTAAAATAAATGTGTAGTTTATTAACTTTGCACTTTTATTATTATGAATATTGGCAACACCAAATATTATCAATTTCATTATGCTGAGAAAAAAGTTAGTCTTTTGTAGAAAATTGATCACGAAAGATTGACTAAAACTGAAAATAATTGTGAGCTATTTTATTACAATGACTCTGCCAGTGGAGCAAATATATTTTTCTACACCTTTACTGAAATTTATTCGTTATTGCATTCTTAAATCATAATTCCGCAAAAAAGAACTATAAATAGGAGCGATCTCTATTTCACAAGATTTATATCGCATCGAAGCCGGATACACTTTGAAAATAATGAAAGACGACAGTTTTTTGCAAATTTTTCCTGCGCGAAATCACACTGAATGCTTCTAAATGCATTAAGAATAAAAGGCAAGATCAATGACTGAGAGCTCTTACACGGCCTTTCTTGTGTTCGATACACACGGGCGACTGAATTTAAGCAATAAATAAAATATTCTATTTACAGGTTAGTTGAAATATAGGTCCACTAGAACAGGCGTTGTAGAAAATCGGATTGTCTAAAAAATGTCAAATGGAATAGCTTAATGTATCTTTGTTATTATAGAGCCAACAAGGTTGATTATAGTGCCAAGAAAATATTTTTTATAGAAAATCGGGCATACTGATTGACAATTTTTTACCCCGATTATTAATATTCATTAAATTACAGCAATAAATTTCAGGGTATAAAATTGGAATTTAATATTATAACATAGGAAAGTAATTTAAACTACATAAAATATCGTTTACAAATCGACTTTGTATGATAGGCCTATAATTTTTTTGTTATTTTTTGGAGAATGATAGTATAATTTTGTAATGTAAAATATAGTAATATAAGACTTATACTCACCACTAATTTATTCGATAACTGCACTAATACCTACAGTTATTTTGAAAAGAAAAATATCGAAAAATCCATAATTTTTTTGAACCGCTTTATTTCATCTTATCTATGTCCCAACAATATATCGTTAAATAATATCTATATAAGTGTGATCATTTGGCGAAAATACTCGACCTAACGCTTTCTACTTTTACATTTTAATAAAATTCAATTCAAGCTAAATTTTACCGTAGTAATAACCGAGACTAGAAAAGCCTTGCAACATAATATACTCTATGTAGACTGTCAACTAATTTTATTTGATGGCATGCGAAACACTACATTAGACTCGCTACTTATTCGGATGGTATATGAATTTGCAATACTATACATGGGCCAAGCTTTAAATTAGTCAGCTATTGTATTATATATGGCTATATGCTATAAATGATATAAAGACCAGTAATTTATCCATATTATTATTTTTTTTAATTTATTTTATCAAATTTTACAAGTAGAAGTATCATCGTTACAATATTAGAATGAATGTTAAAAAAGATATTTATTTCAATGTATGCCAAATTTACTGAAATTCTCTTACTGTACTCGATATACTATATACTACACTAAACAAGCATATACCGTACACTATAATAATTGAAGCATTTTAACGTATTATTTAAGTCACTGCCGTAAAATTTACTGTATTATTAAATGGAATAATATTTTTGGTAATAAATTTACATTGTATTGCATTTTGTACGTTGCTTTCTCTCATCCACTTCATATAATGTTATTATTTAGAAACTTTATCATTGTTAACTTTGCAATAAATATTAATAACACAATGTTAATGCGAAGTTTAAATTGATTTCGTCTCGACTTATAAAAAACACTTAGAAAATTATTTATAACAACATCCGAAGAATGCGTATCCTTGAAACATTGTAATTTAAATTTCATAACCTTTATAATGTATTTATTTTTGCATTGATAATAATATTGTTATGTTATCTTGATACTGTTACATTCTAAAATTGTGGCAATGCATTGCAATCAAGTATACGCATATATAATTTTAGAAATAAATTCAGTCACACTTATCAAAAATTGTTTCAAAAACACTTATTTAAAAAAATGTTAGATCATGATGATAATTAATTTTTAAATATTATTATATTATTATTGTAAATGTATACAAAATCACAAAATATCTTAGAAATGTGTAAATATGTCATATATTTTATACTGAAAAAAATCAGAGAACAACAGTCAGTGTAATGATATAATACGCGTAAACATGTCGTAAAATATCTCGTATAGAATAGCAATAGATCAGTCTTCATTGAATCTCAGATAGGCACGTTAGTCTGGCAATTCTGCGTGGGACTAATGACCGGATTCAATTGACAAATCGGGACAATTGACCGGGTTAATGTCCGGGATGGTGATGGGTTCAGCAGCCGAAATTTTATTCGTATGAGGAAATTTTCATTTTGGTATAGAAAATAAATTTTCATTTCCTTTGTACCTTATGTATGTGTAGAGCCTGTTGATTGTAGTGAAGGAGTGTTATGTAATGATGTAATATGTAATTACATAATTATATTTATATAATAAATATAATGATGTAATGATTTAGTTGTTTAGTATTACATGATTTTATTTTTAAAGTATTACATTACATATAATAATTTAATGTATAAAAAATATATTGTCATGAATTATAGTCCATTAAAGTTTTGCAAACGTTCCATTTGCTTACGACATGTTCATAAAGTTAATGAATTCATAGAAAGTATTTTATTGGATGCGGATGATTGAAATCATCGCAGAATAATAAATAATGATTTATTCAAATGGACCAGAGCTGTATAGTAGCATTTTAACAAGTGATAGTCTATATTGCATGGGATACCAAGAAATAATTATTATTATAGCTGACTTCATACAAACAGTAATATACGGACATTAATTGTCATTCTCTAATCTATTTTGGACAGTATCTAATACAGCACAACTATATTTTGAAATCTTAAAATGGATATTTGAAATTGGTTTGTTAGAGTGAAGATTATGAACGTGGCTAAGATTAACACTAATCTTAACCCCAACCCTAAATATAAATTTCAGAAGCTATTTAGAATAGATGCGCTATATTTTGACACGCTCGATAAAGGTTATTTAGGGCGGCAATATTTCCGGGCAGAGCAATGAACTGATCATTCCCCTTGTACCGCTAGTTGAATTCCGTATATCTAACTATTTGTCTCGTCTGCTGCACCCTTTAGTAAGGTACTTATATTGAGAGCTAATTCTGAAACGTCGTTCATATAATACGGTAATCTATGACGTTAAACTTAAACTAACCTATATGCAATCTGTCCAGATAAAGTAATTACTTATTTTATGAATGTCTATAGCTAATGACGCTTCATTCTCCTAAATTATGTCCTTGCATTACAATGCTGCATTTTATACATTATCCCAGAAGTAGATTTACAGACGCAGTAACTATTAACTGCTGAACTAATGACAATTAAGCGACATTAACTCCATCTAAGTGAAGAGAGCGATAACTAGCGAATGAGTAAGATACTAAACTGTTTACAAAAAGAAAGACTAGCGATTAACTGAAAACAAAAATCATTCAATAAAATTATCAAGTTCGAAATTATGATAGTGCTGTGTATCTGTGTTTGTTACGTAGTATTATAATAGTGAATGTAAGTTAGGTTTTAACTTCATCATCAAGACTGTATATAATTTACGAATTATATTAATAGTACAATAATTATAATACAAGATCGTAAGACTTTATTCTAAATGTTTTATTATGTTATTTAAGCGAGTAGAAATTCTCTTTTAAAACGTAAAATTATTTCGCTGGTAATATTGAAACTAAAGAGTCAACACGTTACACTATTTTGATCAGTTTCACAAAAAAACGATTGCATTCCTTGAACATAACTCAAAAAATTCTTCACTATCAAATTACTATTCAATTAAATAAACTATATTTTTGTGCACTGACTTATTAAAAGTATCGCTTTCCACAGATTGAGAACGACGCATTAAGTTATCAGAGAGAAACAAAGCGAAAATACGCAGCATCATTTGCAATGTGTTTATTCAAATGTAAGATTATTTACTGTAGAGAAAAGAAGAAGAAAAATAAGAACGAATATTGTATAAAGACGGATACATTTTTGATTATTATTACTAATCCGTGCTTATATAGTCCTTAATACTTATAGTATACTAGATGCTGAAGTTGAATTTTATACTGTATCTTATATCAATGAGATAATATGGTAGTTATTGAGAAACGATCGATATTAAGCCAAAAATATTTTATTAGTCTTATTTATACATTATATCGATGATTAGAATTAATTACAGTTAGACTCAATGATGGATGTAAATAGTTAATTAAACGTGTAAAGTAAGGAAAAACATAAAATGATGTAGTATAATTTTTGTGATATTCCTCATCGAATATAAGATAGAAGTTTAAAAATCTTCGGTATCATTTAATCTTAGAAAATTATAATGAAACAATTCTTGAAAAGTTTTATCGAATCTTTTCTTTTCAATATATGGGTTATTTGGGCTAAACTATTTTATAGATTATTATTCCTACGTTCAATCTGTAATTTTCGTAATTTTATAACAAAAATGAATTTCTAAAACCGTTAAAATTAGATGGGTGTAGATCTATAACAATACAAATAATTTTAACGTTTCATTCAAAATGGATATCTCTACAAAATATGAATAATTATCTATAGAAATATATAACTGAAAATAATAATGATTAATTCATGTACAGCTATCTATCAAGAACTCTTAAATGGATTACCTTAACATTCACTTATAGCATAAATACTAAATATAATATTTATTTTTAAAATTATATAAATATATGAAGCTAGTGAATTCGTATCGCGTTTATTTGTTTCAATATGCGGAGACCTTGCGTGGCCGAGTGGTTAGTATTGACTGTTCTTGCAGTTGCAGTTCATAGTTCGAAACCTGCCTCACATAAGGAAAAAATTAAACCTGATCTCGATAGAAGGACGTTCAAACAAAATGTGTCAAAAGTTGAACCAGCTGATCCTTGCAAAGCAGGTTATCTTTTTTGTTTTATAGTAAATTATTCGTAACAATAACACTGTGATTATATATAAATGTTTATCAAATAAATAACAATTACACAGTCTGATTTTGTTTCGCAATTGTGGTTTGTAACAATATTACAAGAATTCGTAAAAACATCTCGTGACCGAATACGTGATTATTATTTTAATTAAATTTAGGTTTAAAACCATAAAATTAATTTGTGATTACATTTTTACAATGGATGTAATTCAAGAATCAAAAATGATAATTTATGGGAATTAAAGATCGAAACAAACATCTTATTTTAGCACCAAAGAAATAGGATAAATAGAAACAACGATAAGTTATTATACAATGAGATGAATAGAAAAATGTATGCAACAGTAGCCTTACTGTTATTATATACTTTTATAATACAATATTACGGTGAAGTAAAAAAATTTCATTATCTTCTATGCCTTCATTAAACTAAATTATTTTATGAGGTTCTCTTGTATAGATTCCCATACACGGGGCCATCTATTCAAGTACATTTCTCACGAATTTTGGTAAAAAGAAAGATACTTGAACAATAGAAGATTTATATCTGAAAGAGTACAGCAAATAATTTAGCTGAAGTTCAAACTACTTCATTCGGGACAGTGGAAAAAGTTTATCGAGTGCCTAGACACAAAAATTGTTATTGCTATTTGTGGGTATCATAGTTTGAAACTATGAAGCTTTATAAATAACCGATGGGTTTTATTTATTTTATTTGAGTCGTTGTATATCATAACATAGGTCTGCTGTAGTCAATTCATTCTTTATTGCGTTTTTTATGAAATATTATTCTAAAATTGATTAATATGATTATGAAAGTTTAACTTCTGTGTTGTTGGAATAGTATTAATGCAAATCGCGTTTCGCATTGTACACTACCTAAAAATCACATATACAGCAGAAATTTCTCTCGGCTAAAAACAACTTTATAAAGCGATGTAATTCTTCTATAAATAGACCAACTGATTCTATACAAAACACTTCTCTGACTTGCATGATAATAACGATATAACTCAAACGCAAAGGAACATTTATAATACGTGACAAGCATCATATAATTATGATGCGAAGCTTTTCATTTATGCAACATTTTCTATGTCGTATAAAATATACTATCCTCAAATAAAAATCTATTAATTACAATCGAACTCTTTTATTGTATTTCTTTCTATTGTATTAAACCAAAAAATTGTTGTATTTTCTTTCATAAACTCATAAAACTTATCAAAAACTGATTAATCTTCGCTTGCAAAAATCAACTGTATAAAACCAATTCACAAAATTTACTTTCAATCTTGCAAAGTATACCAATAAACCTTTCACCTAGCACGCTATTTAAATAATCAAACTTTCAAACGTATTATTTCATCGTTCGTATGATTCACTCAATGGTTAAACTTTATGCTATGAAGTCTCAATGTAGCAGGTTTAACGAGGTGTAACTGAAGTAAATTGTTAGCTTTGAGTAAATGTAAGCCAGATGTTTGGACTCCTTGAGTAGAGTGGTGATTGCTTTCCTTTCTATCTTATGTCTATTTACTGCTGCAACACTGACGCTAGTCTGCCGAAAAAATCATTCACGCTTCAACACAATCTTTTCATTCGTTACTACATAAAATTATAGCAATATCTATGATAAGATTATAGTAATAACTATGCTATTGTGATGAACTATATTCATCATTTTATTTTCATTTTTATATTATTCATCATTTTATTTGTTTATTTATTGTAAGCGAAAATTGTACATCTAAAATTAAACTACCTAATGTAAGCAAGTATGAACACATCAAGGCTGTTTACTCTATATAAACTAGTATTATAATTTGAATCTATTATTTTTATTCTTTTTTATTCGTCAACATTCACTTTATCTATATAATATAAACTTGATTTATACATACAGTATTATTATAATAGTAGCAGAGTGAATTTTATCATTTTTCAAATTAAAATTCGCATTGTCTTTGTATTATTATAGCATTGGTGCATCTTTAAACTACACTGTATTGTATTGAGCTAGCATATAATATACAGTATAAACTTCTTATCTGTACTTTACGCTGAAGAGTTATCAATTTACACAAACATTGCAAGCGTCGCTTTTGAACGAATATACGGATCGATTCTATTTACTTTGTGATCTCTCTCTTTCTTTCTTTCTCTGATGGATAGTTTCAGAGTCTGTTTAACTTGAGCATCGTGATATTGTTGCCGATTGTTTTATGTTTTTAGAGAAATATAACGTTGAAGGATGCGATTGAATAATAATGGCTAGTTAGATGTGGATTAAAATCTACGCATGTAAAGTATAATTCTTTCAACTTTAATACAATTATAGTAGTAATTGCTATAATTTTCATGTCTCAGTTTCAGTCAAAAAAAAAATTAGAATGACGCAATAAAGTTTTAATTTGCATGAATCTTCTGTTATCCATGAAATTTTCATGTTGGCACGTATTTTTAAGTAACTTTATCTAATATATTGCGTATATCGAATATGCAGAATTATATTCCGATTATAGATTCACAGAGGCCCAGTGAAAATCTGAATGCCTCGTGTCTCTGAGTTGTTCTGTACAAGATTGATAGGCAGTAGAACCCGTCGATGGTTACAAACACATCTTTTTATTTGGTTGCATAAATAAGAAAGTTACGTGTTATTTTTACGTTATTGATTACTGATGTAAATATCAGTGGCGCAGCCAGGATTTTACTAGTAGAAGGGGGGTGGGGTCCTACCAAAAAATATGTGATGAATTGTTCTGGTTTATCGCTCGGTTTTTGATCTACACATAGGCCTATACCAACGCAAGCAGAGAATTTCACAAAATTATCGCAATATAAGGTTTCACATTTAGCATTCAAAAATTGTTTTTATATCTCCAGTGGGGATTATAACCTCTACAATACACCCCCCTTGGCTAATGAAAATTTCCACACCCAGTTATAGACCAACAAGTTAGATCTTAATGTTTATTCTAGTTTTGCACCTGTTGAAACGTTTGTTTAAAACTCGCAACAGTTGAGTACAGTGTGTGTACAAACTGTATTACTAAGAAGAGGGCATTAATTAAATAAAATAGCATCAGTAGTACGAGGCGGTTCAAATATTCGAAGAACGCGAAAAGAATAAAGAGAGAAATGTGTTGAAGTTCGGAAAGACTGAGTAATAAAGTAATGAGGCTAATTGCTGAAACATTTCTTGGAGAAAATAGAAGAAATATAAATGAAAGAAAGATTGATAATAAAAACAGTTGCAAGAAGTGTGTAAGGTTCTAGGAAGTTAGATTTATTCAAGGCTGAATGCTTTTCGTTGTAAACTGAAGTTATTAGAAGTTACAATATCTTTTAAATTTGATAAATATCAGTGTGAAAGAAAAATTTGCAACTCGAATCCGAAACACTCAGATTCTTCGTCCGTCGCTCTGTCCACTCATCATTTTTCTTCAGCACTTTATGCCTTAACTTATAAATATCACAATAAAACTTATAAACTAAATAATTATAACCCTGCAAACATTTTTTTACTTCTTTCCAACAATCAAAAGCAGTAAAAACTTTATCGTTATTCATACTCTCTTTATTCCCATAATAGAACTCATAAATAATGACAATATTATCTCATGCGAGTTGCTGATAGTAAGTTTCATTGCATTTATCAGACTACATGATTTACGTTTCAGCCGGTTATCTGGGAGACATCGCCTTAACAGACGAAGAATTCGAACTATTCACTCGTTTGGCCCATAATGACTCTTCCAAGTACTCTAGACCTCGAGAATCAAAGTCGCGGAGGAACAAAAATAAGCCGCAAGTCGATAATCAGCTCGCAACAGAGTCGCTTCTTATCGGCGCGACGGCGACGATCGAGGCGTTGCAGGGGAGGGCTGAGGGGAAGGGTATGGAAGGAAGGAGGGATGATTTAGAGGTAGCGGTTGGCGGGGGGGTTTTGTCGCGGGAGATGGAGAGAAAAAGGTGAAATAGTTTCAAGATAAAAGGGTTTTATGTTTTAAATGAATTTTTATATATCATTGCTTTAGTCATTTTTGTGTTTTTATCATTAATTTTATCGGTTAATGACAATTCAAGATTTATATAATTAGAATATATACAGCATGTTGTACTGAGAGCAAAATTTAATTACAATAACCGAAATAGTGACACTAAATTTGTGTAATGTGCAAAATGTGGACGAAAATAAATGCAGAAACCAAGAGTGTACCTTGCTTTCATATTATGCCTAATAAATGCATTATGTGCAATTGCTAGAATATTTCTAATAAAAGTACTTATGAAAAAAAACTTATCGTGTGTTTTACTGGACAGAATTTTTGTGATATTTAGTAAAGGTCGTAAGAAAGGTAAAAATCGTAAAGAATACAAGCTGGGTAAGAGTAAAGAAGGGATCGAGAGGTCGCGTGTCAGAAGGGCCGCCACAGCCAGACTTGAGAGGCTCTGGGATCACGCGGTTATTCCTTATGAAATTGAGTCAAACTTCAGCGGTATGTGTCTATTTTTATAGGGAAGAAACTTTTTGTAGTAATGAAAAATCTAGGAGAACGCAAGGAATATTTTAAAAGGTGTTAAAAAATAATTAAAGAAAATATTAATATTAATTAATGGAGATATTAAGAAGTGGTAGGAGAACGTGCATTGCAATAAGGTGGAGATGGGGTGATCATGATCTTTAATATAAAACTTCAAACTTCTGCGATTTTGAGAGTCAATTTTAGTGCATACATTTGGACAAAAAAGCTCTAAACAGTAACGTTTCATCTTTACTCTACTGTTTTGAGACGTGAGTCAATCTAGAAACTTTCAGAATACAATACACTATTGCTCTCTGTCAATATTAATAAACAAAGTATTAAAAAGTACTGATATCAAGTTACAATAATCTTGACTTGAAGTTAAAATAATAGAGGCAGGATACTGACGCTTGAAACTGTAGATTTTCTAGTATCTGATAGACTGATGATCAATTGTATAAAATCCCCAAAAAAGTTTTAATTATGGGCATAATTCCTATACTGTATTTTGAATACATTTTTGAAGAGGTAAGCCAGGTGGGTCATCGCCCCTTAGCATATAATTATAGTTAGATTCTAAATATAGTTATGAATAACTCTAGGCTTATTTATACTTTAAAAACATAAATTATAGGTTTTCAAACTTTTCCAATAATCTCTTCCAGAATTAGGACAAAGTTTGATTTGTTTTGTAAAGGGGCACACAAGGCCTTGTTCAAGCAGGCGATGAGACATTGGGAGAATTATACATGCGTTTCATTCGTTGATAGATCACCAGACGATGCCAATTATATTCTTTTTACTGAACGACCTTGCGGGTATGAAGCCAGATTTTTTGCAGCGTCTTAGTTTTTTGTTTCCTCTGTATCTATTACTAATAAGAAACAGAATTATGCAGTAGAGAGTAGTACAGAAGTGGTTACTACAATTAGTAACCATTTGTTATGAAAATGGTTGCTAACTTCCAGAGAAACAGTGGAATAAAATCTGTATTATGTACAGAATACCCAATTTAATTCTTTATTATTTATGGTGATGCTACCTTTCTTATTATCAGTTAAAAATGTTTACTATTTGAATAAGTTATATTTAATTAAGGTTTTTGATGTTTTTGTTGTATAAAATTAACTGGTATTTTATCTATCACTACCCTCCCACTCTCCCCCTTTTGCATGTACTGTAACTTTCTGTATGTTAGAGATTCATATTATTGGTGGCCATACATTTAATTCCTATTTGTTTGGTATACACTTTTGAACAATCTTTAACTTTTAAAATACAGCATTTTACTTCTTTTGTAAGAAATGCATAACATATAGTGTTTATGTTATAACATATAACTTTATTTACTTTGTAGCTGTTGTTCATTTGTTGGGAAGAGGGGTAATGGTCCTCAAGCAATATCTATAGGCAAAAACTGTGATAAGGTTAGTACATGTAATTCTTCATTTTACGACTTTTTAAACAATTAATCTGATGCACTTGTAATTACACTAAAATATTTATTCTAATAACTCGTTTTTGGTTAACTTAAATAATAACTGATTATTAATTACTTTAAAATACAAAGATAAATCTTGTATGTTCATTACCACTTAATTGTATTGGATGTACTGTATAAGTTACGATCTATTTGTTTTTTGTTGATATTTTTAATTAAATGACTGTATAGTTACATCAATTATTGATAGTTGTTAAAATATTTATTTAGAAAAATATACAGCAACTCTCTGAATATTTAAGATTTGACTCTTTCTACTGTTTCATTGTAAAAATAAATCAAATTGAAGCTACCTTTTTATGAAAACATTTTGAAATATAAAAATGAAGGTATTTTAACTTTAATAATTCTTCAACTGTTGACCGTTTGGTTGTTATGTATCCTATGACTAGTTTGGTATAGTGGTTCATGAACTTGGACATGTAGTTGGATTCTGGCACGAACACACTAGACCAGATAGAGACGAACATGTCCAAATTATGTTCAAACATATCATGCCAGGTATGATAAAAAGTTAATAAATAAATATGCAAATTCATAAATTACTTTAAAATATTAAAAAAATTCAAAATCCTACAATGGCATTGTCCGTGTGATTTAGCAACAGTAAAGTTATGCTTTAAAATAATAATAATCTGCTTGTAATAAATCGATCAGAGATTCAGTAAATATGTCTAGATAAATTAAATTATTTTAGCTTATTAATTTTTGTTAGACAAAATTAATATTTTTTAGTCAGAAATTCATTACACTAGCATAATAATATTATACATAAGCATGCTATACATTTATAGAATGACTTCCCTTCTCCCTCACTCTCTCTCTCTCTCTCTCTCTCTCTCTCTC
>JAQIXG010002600.1:0-17228 GCA_034700105.1 Oconnorella tubifera | reverse complement strand
TGTCCGGGGGGGATTATGTCCGGGGGGGTTTATGTCCTACATTCATAAAAACGTTCATTAAGCAGACGTTTAATATTTATTTTATTTGGTTAACGCTTAAATTAAGATAATTTTTAACAAGAACGATTACTAAGGAGTAAACTTAATTACATTTCTGTGCTAAAATTGATGGATTAAACTCTAAATGATAATAAATATGTTTAATTTAACAAAAAATAATACTCAATTTACATGAGAAACACGACTGTGTATCTTTGTCGAACATTTGACAGCTGTTGATGACTCTCTTGGTTTATCAATCGACAGTTGGTCACCCAGTCACGACCATACTCAACCAGCGTGATCCACCCGCCCTTCGGCCCCATCCCGCAACTAACCACCACCTTCTCGACTTCTTCGCTCAAGTGCCGCCTCAACGGTCTAATTAACCGACTGAGAAAACAATGTATTTATCGAGAGACTGAAGTAGTAACAAATTGGTTTCTCGCAAATCAGAATCATGTAATTTCTATGTAAAAATCTTCAAGGGTTGAAATTGTTGTCCTAATTCTGGATTCGCAAGGATTTTCAGAAAAGAACTTCTGAATTTCATTGAATTGTAGAATCTGTTCACTATCCGTTTTATCATTTAATTGTAGAATATTAAAAGTTTTGAGCTTGTTGCAGAGTTACGTGACCTGTTATTTGTATTACTTGTACAAGTAATTAATTTATATTGAATCTTACACTTGAGTATTGTTTATTGACGTTTGTTCGATCGTTGTATTGTGTTTGCAAGAACAAATGATTTTTATCTAATTAAGAATATCACTTGTTACTGTATAAAAGTTTAAATCGATTTATTTATCTCTCCATAGCTATTCTATGACTGTGTCCTCGAATATCTGCATGTAAAAGAGAGAGATGAATAGAGTAAGATACTGTTCAGCGGGACAATGGTTCACAAGGGATGTTCGAGCAATTCAAGTCACTCGATAGCATGTTGACGCCTCCAATACTTTCAACCATATGTCGTCCTTTTCTCAAATGTCTATAGATATCCAGTCGATTTCTATATTGCCTGCTTCGGGTTGTTATTTTATATAAAGATAATATAGATGTTAGACTAGCGGGCAAACGGTTATTACAGAGTTTGCTTGAAAGAGAAAACATAAATAATGTTCATGAGAAAGATTGCGTTTTAAAGAAATGACCATATGGCGCTTGATCTGAACTGGCCTGAGGAAGACGAGAGATTCATGTCGTGTTATAATGAGCAAGCGTGCCGTCAGCAATCACAGCCAAAGCGGCATGCTGTTCGGAGAGTAATTGTTAAGTAGTTGAAAACTTAATTTTTAAATAATTATTGACGGTTGAATAGATAGTTAAACTGGCATATCTTGATATCAAGATTGATTAAGAGTCCATTTTAAACTGTTTTTACTGTATATTGATTTTCAATTAAATTTCGTTTCAGAGATAAAGTAAATTTAAGAAGTAATTATTATCTATAGTTTAAGACTAGTTGCAGCACCATTCACTCGAATTGTTACATAAATACAACGGCATGTAATTTTAATGCATGCGGGTTTGCAGTTAGTTTCGCTAATGAGTAAACTGAGATCGTCGTTGTACAGACAAAGAGCCAACCACTGAGCATTACATAAGAACATCTCGTTAAGTAACAGTTGTTGCAAACTGTCCATAACACATCCAAACAAATCCCGTACTCAGATGTTGTGTAATCACTATTGTTCTATGAACAATAAAATTTAAGATTCACTGAGAGACTGATGAACATTATTAAGAAAACTGAATGTCTCTTCATTAATGATGTGTTGTTACCGGTAGAGGAGCCTCTGGGATGCGAATAACAAGCCAGCATGGATTCAGTATGGGGTGAATCTATAACGGGTTGAAAAGCAACATGCTTTCAGCTGGGGAAATGTAAACTACAAATTTGGTACATATTAAGTTAGCTATTAGTAAATGTATTTTGCAATATCATGCTGTCTACTGTTTATATATAGGCCTATAACAAAATTTGTCAAGCTTAAGCCAATAGGCCTCATGCTAGAGTGTTCTCTTTTCTTCAACCCAGAGACGCCGTGTCATGATTTATATCCGTCGTTAATTCTATCTACCAACCTGAACTTACAGCGAATCGTTTGATGACATAATGAACTTACCGAATGCATAATATCGCTTAAGTTGACAACTCGTGCATCTCTGCTAAATGAAAGTTTAATTGATAGATCGAAGGAGCCCAGCCATATGGCAGTCATCACACTGACTTGCAAACCTGATTCTAAACTGGTTAATTCCCCCTTGGTCATCAAGGAACCTAATTAGCTTTGAACGCGCGCTAATATGGCGGCTGTGACTGCGCATGCGCAGGGGATTGAGTGTGCGTTGCGTTGATCGCGCCTCGTGGAAAGGTTGAAAGTGATGTTAATTGATGCAGAAATAATGAGGGTATCAAACCGCAACGATCCACACTAGCGTCTAGTTAGTAGAACTGAGGTTTATCATCATATTCAATTGTGTGTCCAGCGTAACATATATAAAATAAAAATAGTAAAAATCGCATAAATTAAATAGTAGGCCTAATTCTAAATATTATTTCATTTCGTAAAATATCGCATTATAGTCAAACGTGTTCATGTATAACATATAGAATATACTTTAGTAAATAATATGTACTCCTTCATTGATCGATTTTTTTCAATATTAACAAAATATTAATCGAATGAATTAATTTTCATGGAATCTTCATTTTTTTAATGCTAAACTTTTAATAAAAGCACAATAAAAGAGCCCCGGATAAAATGACACTGGACAAAATACCGCATAGATAAAATGACATTATACTATAGAATGACCATTCTATAGCTCATACGCTATTATGAGTTATAGAATGGTCTATAATTAATTATAACTTAGCTATGCTACTTGGGAGAAAAACGATAATATTTAAGCACAATATCAGCATTTCATACATGTCAATTTTTTTAATAAATAAGAGTTAGTGCTCCTTTGACAATAATTTAATAATATTCTAATAATCATCTAAGCCATTAAAATGATTTAAATAATATGATACATGACTTAAACAAGTTAAAAAGATATAAATTGCAATAGGGCAAATAGTCCAAAATATTGCATGGACTCATAAATAAATAAATACAGCATATATCACTACATAGGTCTGCTAAAGGCCTACTAGTAATGCTAAAAACATATGAAATGCAGTGTTGTATACAACATTCTTATTAATAACAGTAAAAACTTATTATAGAAATATACCTAATTATAATAAATTATCGCCACGATGCATAACAAACGAATTATTTTAATTTATTTTAACTCTGCATCAGACGTTTGATTGACAAACTGTATCACATTGTAATCAAAATCTTTCTAAGGTACGTTTTATGTTATCTGATCACATAGTTATAGTTGAAAAAGTGGTTAAGTAGCGGACTCGGAGACAACAAGTACAGATTCAATTCTTATAAATGCTAATTACATCCCAAATTGCTGCACTCTTTAATAAAACATCTCATATGTATGAGACACAACTCATACATTACGGTAATCCCTGCAGACATTAAGCTTGAAATATTATTCACTGATAGGAATGCTAATATATATACAAACAAATTTCGGTGTTGTATTGAATATTTCTAATCATTCTACATCATCACTAAACTCCAGTGGTGCTGGAAGAATAATACCAAGAGGAATGGATTCAGTGCTGCCTTCTGGTGAATACTTGAAAAAATTATTTTGCTTTGAGAATTGGTGTTTCAAATGCAAATTAGAAGACATTGATTGAACACCAATTGGTATGTCTGTATGCTTTGTATCGAAACACACAGTATTATTAGGATCAGCCAATGCAACATTATGCAGAGATACAACATTAGAAAATTCAGCAGAATTATCAAGCTTAGTATTATGTAGAGAAGAATGAAAATTATTGGAAATTAAGTGATCATCTGTCATAATATGATGATCAAAATGAGTTTGCGTTTTATTTCTATCGTGATCTGCAGAAACAAAGGAAGACAAATCAGTATTTAATAGGCCCTGAGTTTTAGTGGCAGGGTTGGAATTAGCGAATGCTATTCTTTTCAATTGAGCGTCATTATTATCTTTATATTTTAACACATTTTTCATGAGAAATGATTTTCCATTTAAGAGTAAAATCTCAGAGTTTTTTACATCATTAGATGTTGAATGTTTTAATCTTTGTGTAAGTACTTGATTCAATTCTTCCTTGAGACTCAGCCCTGTTTTTTCTCGTATCCCTGCATTCTCAAAAGTATGTATGTCAGTGATGTTATTTAATTTATTGCTATTGGACAAACTAATAGGACATTCATCTGCCATATAGTTACCTATTACATTTTGCACATTCACAGTCGTGTCTTTATTATTAACCCTAAAATCATCACTCATAATTACTTTACCCGTTTTTTGATCAGCAGAAATATTGTGATTTAAGATCTTTGTTTTATTCGAAATATTCATTGATGAAAAACCCATTTTTGGAGCAGCTTTTACTGCTTGACTTGTATCAGTTGAATGAACAGACTCAGCAATAATCCTTTTCCTGTAGTTTTCTCTTATATGTCGTAGTGCTGTATCATTAAAATGTTGATCAGACGGTCCATTTACCTCAGCATCATCAAATTGTTTTCTCTCTTGATTTTTCCTTGAATTCTCACGTTCAGTTAATAATTGTTTTTCCATTGGTACAACAGGACATGTTTTAGATGTTGTAGTATTTGATGATTCGGTTCTTTTTCTTCGAACACGATCAGCATTACCACTTTGAATTTTAACAGGATTTACTTTCTGACAAATAGTACTATGATTCCCATCTGATTCATTTCTACATACCCCACTCTGTGATGTAGAAGGTAATGCAAACTGGCCTTTACCTAATGCACTATTTGGCTCAGATATCTGCCTTTTAATCAATCCCACACCGTTAGTATTTAAACAAACTGGAGTGGGATTTGTAAATGTAGAATGTCTACTTAGTAAAGTGTGTCCATTCTTTGATAAAAAATGCTTGGAAGCTTCTAGAACATTCTGATTATTATTATTATAAAGTAATATTTTGTCGTCTGTTTTACAACGTTGTTGGTGAGATAAATTATGTGAGAGTATTTTGTTATCTTCAGGAATAGCAGAAGTTAGACGTTTGCCGTGAACGGAGCGGATTGATGCGATCTTGTTACTGGGGTCAATATTCTTTGTAACGGCCATCCTGTTTAGGGTAAAAGTTGGTGGGTTTAATCTATCGCCTGGAATTTCTTCATAGTTTGGACTTTCTTTTCCTTGGAGATCTGTGTAAAATGTTATATAAAAATTGTGTAAATTCCAGGAATGAAATGATCAATAAAATTTTGTGTATTTTTTGTGTAACTATTAAATCATTTTCACTATGAAACTACCAGAGTCAAACTAATACAACAATTAGAATGGTACTTTAAAATAAGAAATAGCACAATAACATAGACAAAAATAACAATAAATAGAAAACGCAGACCATTGATGTAGTCATGAGGAATAGGGTTTATATTTGCACGATTGAGAGTCGAATGATTTACAGGCGGGTAAACTTTAGGAGGCATCTTTGGTGTAGTAACAATTAAAGCCAGTCTGTCTCCGGCACATTGAATCAGTTGAACAGCAAGATCGTGCGAGGCAGAACGAACGTCATTTCCATTGATCTGAAAATATTAATTTTTCACTCTATAGGGATTTGAAAAAATAATGAAATAATGAAATTTAAATGATTCTAAAGTAATAGCATCACTTAGCTTTATTAGCTTCATTTATTTCATTGATGAAAAATGAATAAAAAATGTATCGGAAATATATTTTAATGATAAACATAGCAGACGTTAGAATGAAATAAACATGAATATAATCTATAACAGAACTGCTAAAAAACTATCTCTAAATTACGAGTTAGATGTAAACAAATTTAAGATGTAACGCAGAAAAATATTTTAAAACTACCAATGTAATATTTTAGTTTTAGATTTTAAATTAAGGATTCCAGTTATAGACAAAAAAAATTCAACATAAGCTCACCTCGAGTAAAAAGTCTCCAGTTTTAATTCCTGCTTGATCTGCAACACTGTGAGGATCAACATGATCAAAGAATTGTAGACCAGGCATTTCAGGAGTCGGCTCAAAGTCAAGATTTACTAAACTATTCTCTGCCAAAACTGTATCAAAAATAATCCATTAAAAACACTACTTTATAATCCAAACTCTATCAAAATTATATTTGCAAAATATTGCTACTTTTATTGTGTTGCGATAAATACATATTGCATATTATCAGACTATATGCTGCCAAAACTGTGTTAAAATATTACATATAATATGATTATAAATCTTGATTAATTTAATATATAATACCATATAATTAGATAAAAGATTTAAGAAAAGTAAATATAGCAATTGCTATTGAAAAGTTCTAAATGAAATAAACTTAATTATAATACGGTATTAAAATCTGGGATTGTACTGATGTAATTTCATATATCAATAATATTTAAAATAATATTTAATATTTCAATAATATTTAATATTTTAAAATATTCGCACCTTTAGCCCCGCGTAATATAAATCCAAATCCATTTCTTCCCTGATGTAATACAACATTCCGTGATACATTGAACCTAGAAGCACTGAATAGAAAACTAATCATTTTATGATCATACAAAAACTTCATGTAAATTACAACATTTTGATAGAAATAATTTCTCATGGAAAAAGTAAAATCTAAGAAATGTATTAAAATGATTTAACCTTCTAGTAAAGATGAAAAAAACAGAGCTCTATAAAGATTAGGGTTAGATATTACTCAACATTTGAAAACATAATTTTATCTTAAATTTTCTATATAACCAATACTTATACAATCAATAATAAATAAATCAATACAAATTTGACGTCTGTTTATACAATATACAACGCTATCAATATATCAATACAATGCTCTACAATGAAGATTTTAAATATCTCACTCTTTTCTTTGCTCTATACAATTTTCCACCTTATGAAATTCAACTGGTACGCTCCTCAAATCGCATTGTTCTGTATCAGATAGGATGTGTGCATGATCAGTCGAGTCATCACGAAACAGAAGACTGAGCCTAGGATTGCTTCTGCTTCTTTGTAAGTTACAAATGGCCGCCTGGGGAACCTTGGATCTCCTCTTGTCGTTATACTTAGGTAGCTCCTGATAAGGAACTGAGATGAAAAAAACAAAAATCAGTTAAAAATTAAACTAATATTAAATTATCGCAATATTGAAAAGATTAATTCATAAAATACTATGGATGAATTTATTAACTGTTAGCAGAATAGCAATCAAAGGGAAGGGGGGGGGGGTAGGAACAGGGCAAACAAGCGGAGGGGGGAGTGGGAAGGAGAATGGGCATTTTGTCAAAACTTCTCTGAGCACCCACCCCCCTCCAGTTTTTCCCTTCCCTCCCCGGGAAGTTATAAAATAAATTGACATGAAGTTTTTTGTAGCATGGCTAATTAGTAATAAAAGTTGAATAAATAGTGTATATGACCAAAATAACTTAACAAAAAAACAAATAAAAAAGGTCATCATGTAATATTTTTTGTAAATAACCCCCTCCCCAGAAGAATTTGTAAAAAATAGCCTCCCTTTACAATCAATCAAAACAGAAACAACACAAACTTACGTAATAAGAATAGAAATTAACAGTTTCTAAAAACGCTGGCTACTAAAACAATCTTTAAATATTATTCATATTTTATTATATTAATATAGTGTAAATTATTTATTAATATTTAAATTAAATAAAATTGCCTACAATGTAATTTTAATTTCTAGAAAATATTCTTTCTGACTATCCAATTACAAACTGACCGATTTCTTGCTGAGAGAAATTTTGAATAATTTCCGCAAGTTGTAAATTTCCTGACACAGCGGCCAGTTGCGATGCGTCTTGATTGGCGTAGTTAGCTATACTTTTATCAGCACCTCTAAACAACAGGATACGGGCACAATCCTCCTTAAAAACATAGAACAAGAGTAGATTTATTGATTCTATGTAGTATATATGCACTAGTTTATGTAGTATGTACAGAATAGTATGTATTTAATAGTTTGGTGCAAAATGACATTGTATGTTTATTTTAAAATTTACAAGCAGTTTCTTAGAAATTCACTTTGTTAATGTCAATATATGAGAAAGTATCCCACTTTGATATAAAAAGTGTCTGGCATTTTCAAGCAAGTTCAGTATTGGTTCTGATTTTTTTATTGTCATATAAAAGTCGATTTATCATGCTGCCATCTGATGATTGAATATTAAAAATTAAAAGCGATTATCAAAATATGCATTATTTGAACTATACCATTTCAAAATCACAAAAAAATACAAAACCTACATTCAATCTTAACTTCAATTAAGCAAAGAAAACAGTATCAAGTCCCAAATTAGCTGCACCCCTTAGTATACCGAATAATTCATTTTACAATCAGTGTATATTTTATTGAATGAAGCCCAAACGTAAGAAAAATTACCCTCTATTACAATGAGTAATAATTATAATCAAGGCCTAATTAAGAGCATTCAATTTATGAGCATTGTTATATGGCTTGATTCAAATCACCTGATCATTTGCTGCACACATATGCAAAGGCGTATTGCCAGCACATGTTTCACTATTCATATCAGCACCGTAGTAGATCAGCAACTCTACGTGCTGTACAGTACCATACTTGCAAGCCTAGTGTACAAACAGACAAAATGATTTCATAACAAAATAATGACAGTTATTGACATAAATTGATGCAAGATTTAGATTATCAATGCCCTCTAGGAATATGCTTAAAATTTAATATGTTATGTCAGTAAGGTTATATATTAACCATCTTAATGTTATGTTTATAAGGTTACGTCTTCAATAGATGTATTTAATTGATTTAGTTGCTTTCTATTTATATAAAATAATAACCTGATGTAATTCACTGAGTCCATTTGAATCAGTGATACCGATATAGGCATGATCGAAAAGTAACATTTCAACACAACGACTACTTTTATTGTTGCACACCGCGAGATAAAGAGGTGTCAATCCTTGATTATCTTTAGAATTTGGTGAAGCTCCCAGGTCTAATAAAATCTAAACAGTTGAACAGCAACGATGGATTAAATAAAGTAAACATTATCAGACATTTTAACAAGCTTTTTACACAAGAAAAAAATCTTTTAAAAGTAAAAGAATGAGGTAGTTCGGTTTTTCAAAGTTTTGCTCTGAAATAGTGTTATATCAGAAATAGCATAAAATTTATTTTAATTTAGAACACTGAAAAAATGAATACCACGAGATTTTCTTGTTTCGGAAAGCCAAAAAATACAGAAAAAGTGATTTTTTTACTAAGAATATAAAGTACATTCAGTACTCAATGATTTCTTTATTTTTATTTATGTATTCAAAATACAGAAAAATGACATTACGGATTACTATTAAAGATTAGGTTATGATTTAACTGAAAGATTAGTCAAGTGGCAAATAGAATGCAGACCCTAAGAGCCTCATGGTTCTCCCTACGTGCAGCTACGTGTACAGCCGTGCAACCCTTTATGTTACGTAGGTCCAAATGAGCCCCACCAGTGACGTCATCACCTTCTGAGGGTGAACTACAGAAGCAGCCAGGGTTAGAGGATTCTCTGAGAGGATAATAAGATAGATCTTTATGTTGATAATTGATGCAGCATATTTAATGTTTAAGTAATAAGGAAACTTCATAATACGATATTTAAAATAAATAAAAGAATCAAATTATGCACAATTGAAGTTCAACTAAATTAAATTAATGTTTAAAAAAGATGACTTTAACCTACCACCGAGATCTGAATCTATAAAGTTTGGATCTAAACCGCGGTTTAACAACTTTGTGATTTTATCGGAATCTCCTTTTCGAACAAATTCCATTAATTGTTTCAAGTTGGACTGAAAAAGGTAAACATAAACATCAAATTAAATTACCTTAAATCTATGAAGTCTAAAAAGTTACTGATAACATTCTTAATAATTGTATATTTTTAACTTTGATTCAAACTTCAAAGTCAGATGATAATAACTGAAAAACGGACACTTCACACCGGGACATTCCCCCCAAACAATGCCCCCCAGGGCATTTATCCCCTAAATCCTTCGCTCCGCCCCCCTAGCAAAAAATACCCTCCAATTTTTTTGGTCATGAATATAAAACTATTGAGTAATTTCACTTTGTATGATAAAGAACCTTGAGTAAAATAATACACGATTATATTGAGTATATTTTACAAAATGTAGAAAATGTAGATATTACAATAATACTAGTTATAGTTAATACATATCAGTAAATATAATAAACCTTTGTATGTAATTGTTTCAACTTTTTCTGATTCATTTGCGTTCTTTTATAAACGCGTCTTTTATATTTAAACTGCAATAAATAAAATATAATAATATACTAAACGGAGAAAATTAATCTCAAGAAAATAAAATTTCAATCATTCCTTCAACAAAAAATGATAAATATTTATTTGGAAATGACTGATCAATAATATAGAATTATCAAACTCATTTTTTTTCAAAAGAATCAGAAAGTTACTGAAAGTTCAAAAATTCTGCAAGCTGAAAATGATCAATTTTAATACAAATAGTATGTCGCTGCCAGTATTTAAGCCAATAGACATTATAGGCAAAAATGCAATTTTTCATGCACTCAATGCTATAGACTTACACTATAGCACAATGCATCATTAATATGCAAATAATATACACGCCTGAGAACTTTAATATGCAAATTAGTATTCATTCTCTCGTTCGTATAACCATCCCTCAAGCTTTTTTAAGTACTTGAAAAAACAAGAAATCTAGTTCACTCATTATTGTTTAAAAACTCTCTCACAAAAGCTTAACATATAAAACGTTCGCCCGAAATAATGCAAAAGATATGCTCCCATGCGCGCTCCGTTTTCTAGAGAACGCAAGAGCGCAAGTAGAATAAGTTTATTATCACTATTATAAAACGGTTCACGTATAATAGCTTTATTATAAACTAAAACTATTATTTGATATTTTTATTTTACAAATATTTTCAGCAATAGGTAGAGAAAGAACTATGCCTACTGGGGGGACAGAAAACTGTCTGATCGTAACTTTTTTAATATAACCCCCAGGAATAAAGGCTGTTAAACTACACTTTATCAATGAATAACATTAAATGTGTTTTCCTCGTAAAAAAAATTACAATATTTGAGAGAAGTTAACCTCAAGAAAGCCAATGGGTGCAGACAATGGATAGTCCTTAAATGATCTTTCTTCGTCTAAAAACTTTCCAGCTTTTTCATTGGATGGGGGACAAAAAAGACCATAATTCATACCATCAGTTAGGTCCTAGATCATCGCCATACAAAAAAAGTAGTACAATGAGAAAATGGCAAAACTATAATAAGTCATAATGTAAAATGTAATAGAAAATAATGAGATGCAGTGACATGAATATTCTTTCAGATGTTAGTTTACTAAGAAATGGGTTTTCAAACAAAGAATATTATAATTGTATAAAGTTCTTTACAAATATATTTTTAAAATCATAGTTAATGCATATTTGTCAGCATTTGTATAAAGACTTACATTTAAAATCAGAATAATATCATTGTATCATTTAAAAAACAGAATAATAACATGTAAGATTAGCTGAGGTGTTAATGTAGGTGCATCTGAAATGATCCGAGTTGCAATCGATCGATACAACAAGATAATAACAATGTAAATAAGCGTTTTGCAAAATAATTGTCAATTTCTGTAATCAATCAATCATCAATGCAACTAAACCTTTCAGTAAAGCTATATTATGCAGAGGCAAAGACACTATAATATACTGTAACATATGTTATTTTAGTGCCTAAACATACTAAAATAGTTACATTGTAGTAACTTAAATTGCTGAAGTGGAATTAGTTATAATTTATCATAAAAATTCGATAAGATTTAATATAAGATTTTTATATTCATACTTTAGCCAATGTAGATAGAATTTCCTGCTTTGCCATCCATATTGTGTCATCCTGGTGAAACTGAAGACATTTCTGTCATAATGTAGATAAAGAAATAGCATCAAATATTAAACAACAATATTTACATTATAAACAATACCAATAATATCAAAAGTTATCATTAATAGTATCACATGAGTCTTAATTTTGAGAAATAATGAATCAGAAAAATGATTATATCATCTTTATTTTACAGAACTTAACTAAAGTATAATATGAAAGCGCACATTCAAAATATATGAAACATAATAGAGATAGATGAGTAAATTTGTTAAAATAATCAAACACCATTTTTTAAAGTTGAATTTTATGATAAATGCAAAAATTGGTAACTGTGTATTATTTTGGATTTTGGGCTTATATAACAATGGTATAGTAATATTAATCAACGAGATTCCATTTTTAGACGAATGAAAAATTTTGTATTTAAGTAACATCTCTGCCAACGACAGACAACCTTACGTTAAAATCGTTTTATTGACAAAAATAATATTAAAATGGTCACTAATTTTTTCTGTATTAATCGTTAAACATGTAATACAACGTGAATTTTGTATTATTAAATAAACAATGTAGCCCTATATTGTTTTGAAAATGCCCTATTCGAAGTGTTTCAATGTTCTTACTGGTTAATAGATGTTAACTTTTTATTTGATTATTACAAATTTCAAAAGAGTCGGATCCTACTGGTGATTTAGCCGCCAGTATATTGCAAATGGCATAATTGCTGATGACCTAATAAGTGCGTTTAACAAAAATTCAAGAGAAAAATATCCATAGATCACATTAAAATATATTGTAAGTCTAAATTAGTTCTTAGATTGTAAGCCTAAAAATCTTGACTAAAACTGTTGCATAAAGTACAGCCCATATAGAAAACGTTACCAGAGCCGAGGTGGAGGGTTAACACCTCTTATCCACCAAATTTTTGTGATGATTGAAACTAAGTTTAAAAAATTATAACGTTTATCTTCAGGAAATATAATGTTGCATCAATCGTTACGTCTACTTTGAAACTGTCAGATTAAAAAGTATGATGGTTGTAAGTGCAGGATGCAAGATAATTAGCAGTAAAATCTTTAGATAAATCGTGCATATAAATGAATAAAATGAGTAAACAGATTAAAGGTATAAATAAATCAATGACTCAGTCGTGTGTTATAACTTAATAATAAATTAGTTCCCAGTTTAGCTGTGTATAACATATCTCAGTCTTTTTTTAATATTTTTACTTTGCAAAACTTCAAATAAACAATAATATCAATTTTAGCTGTACATTCCGTATCATGTTATTCTTCAATTTTCTAACTTTTTCCATACTTTCTCTTTTTAAATGCATTATAAACCGCATAAAATCTACCCAAATTATCAATTTTGTTGTATCATTATTGTCATAAAACTCTTTCAGTTATTGATCGATCATTCGACACAAAAAATTGCCAAGTTCAGACAATAATTATGATCATAACAAAACAGGTCACAATGTTATAACCAAAGGCAATATGTGGACCAAAACAATATGTCTGATCACTGGCACAGGTGTTACATATTGAATCGTTACATGTTGTATTGTTACATCTTGTGTAATACATGTTGTATAGTTACATGTTGATATTACATGTAATATATTACATGTTAAATAACAGCACTAACTCTACTATTGAATAATGAGTACAATCCACTAAATACAGCAATAATTCTGTTGTGTAATATAATAAACAAATTGATCAATATTAAATTTATGCATGCTATTTATTTGACGGTAATTAACCGAACATTATATTTTAATTAATGACATTATTTAGCTACCTTTATTTAACTGCCATAATGTTTATTAATACAGATCTTCATGACAAATATATGTTCTTTCATTATTTGAGCTCAGTAATAAATAAACAATAAATAGTGTAAAACCTGAAAGTTGAGATCAGGAATAGAAACTCTTATGTATAATATTCCGTCAGTTGATGAACTGTTCGATTCTACGCCTGAATCTGCCTCTTGTTGATTATACAAACTTGCACCATGATCCATCTGTGAATGTAAACAGAATATATTTATTTATAACAAATATATACCAAGCATCGAGTTGTATGAATATAAAACTGTAGATACGACAGATGAAAGAAACTAAAAAAGAACATTGGAAAGATAGTTACAAAAGGAAAATTTATTCCAATAAAGAAACAAATGAATGAGTGTGAGTATACTTCCAGTGCTGAATGAATGATATAGTATAGAATGCACAAATAATTTCCAAGAAAAACTGATATTCGAAAATATTAAAAGAAAGTAACAGTTAATTTCAAATATTTGTATTAATCACTTGAGTATACATAATAGTATAATTATAAAAAGATAATGAATGATAAAATGTACATTTGTAGACATAAAATAAACGCTTAATACATGAAAGCATTTTTACTATTATTCAGTGTCAAATATGCTAGCATTATGCATATTATAATATAGTCAATATTTCATAATTGCATTAATTAAAAACATAATAAAACAGTTTGAATACCAATAGATTAATAAAATTAACTGGTTTAAAACTATTAACTAAGATATTTTTGGTGAATATTATAGGCATTTAGTTAAATATTAAATTTAAACATTTATATCTCTCAATTATCGGTAGTGTAGGCTTATAATTAGTTTAATAATAATTGATATCTTAATTAGTTTACTTAAATAAATCTCTTTAATAATTATAATATTATCGATTTTAACATCAAAATTGTATTTAATAAAATAGCTAACTTAAAGCTTAATAAAATTAAACATTGTAGGCCTGTCCAGTTTGATAAAAGATTGTAAAACACGATTATTATTTCCAATATCGAAGATATTTTAAACATACCTTTTTATCGAGCAATTTTTTAGTATAACAAATAAATATTTTGCAAAATCATTGTTTAGGGAAACAATTATAACAACAGATAAAATTTAAAATTCATCCACTGTAAGCCTATAATAACTAACCTCTTCTTAATTCAAAAATAAAGCGACTTTATTATATCCTGCATTTAATCTCAATTAATAATTTTACAACAAAATATAGCCCTATTTTAATTATAATATTCGCATAATTGTATCTACCGATAAATTATAGTCATATGCAGTTGACCGATTTAACTAATGATGCACGATGGAGTAAAAAGCTAATATTAAACAAGTTTAAGTCAACTGCTAGCAATAGTAAAACATGTTCGTGCTTGTTGTTATTGCCTGTGTAGCAATTTAGACACAAACTGACGGTTTAATCGATATTTAAATTGATGATGCAGATCAATTTCTTTACGAGGAACAAACTGCAGCGAAAACTCAATAGATTATAGATAGAGTATTTGTTTTATAAAGCCTTGAATAAGAAAAGTAAAAATATATTCAAGATTTCTTAAAAATAGAAGAATAGAAATATACCATTGGACTACTTCAATTCTTTATTATAATGTTAATACAGAATATATTATATGCTTATGTAAAATTTACTAATTGAAATAATTTTAAATTTGGTAATAAAATCAAATTAAATTAAATATTATTTTGATAAAAGTAGGCTTATATATCAGTAGGGAAGGGGTTGGGGGGTTGGGGTTAACCCCCCCCTTCCATTGTAACGAAACGATTTTTTTGCAAATCTGAGAAAAAATTAACTGTGTACAGAAAAAAATATTAGAGGTTTTGGATGTTAAAACATTGCGAAAATAAAAATAAAAATTTTAAATTAAAAAAATACTGAATGTAGGCATGTTAAGCTAACTAAAAAGGGTTATAATATAATTTTATGATTGCCCCCCCCCCCCCCAATAAATCCTGGCCTACACTACTGGTTACAGTCAATGTGTAATCGTGATGCACTTAATATAGATCGTACAAAATATTTCAGAAAATGTAATTTGTGAGAAATCAATAGTTATAACCAGATTGTCTTCTGGACATTTGATGACAATTACATCTAACACGCGATGATTCAATCGCACGATACACCAACAAACAAGAACGAGGGGGGGGTTATGATTATAACCCTCTCTCAGGCGCAGCTCTACGAATTTAAAAATGGGGGGGATCCAAAATCAGTTTGACCCCCCCGTACGGAACGGAGAGACTTGCGGAGGGGGGGTATAGGGGTCATTTCCGTCCGTCTGATATAGAGGTCATTGACCCGATATAGAGGTCATTTACCCGCTGTAGAGGTCATTGACCCGCTATAGAGGTCATTGACCTGCTATAGAGGTCATATGATATTGACCCGCTATAGAGGTTACTGACCCGCCATAGAGATCATTGACCCATTATACAGGTCATTGACTCGTTATAGAGGTCATTGACCCGATATAGAGGTCATTGACCCACCAAAGAGGTCATTGATCCATTTTAGAGGTCATTGACTCGCTATTGAGGTCATTGACCCGGTTAGAGAAGTCATTGACCCGCTACAGGGGTCATTGACCCGCTATAAAGGTCATTGACCCGATATTATTGACAACGACAGACCGAGGGTATATGCTCATATATTATTTTCACGCAAATCAAAAGCGAGTGTAAAATGAAACATGATACTAATTTCTGAATCGGAAACGAAGTTCGTTGAATATGTTTTTACAATAGTAATATTGTTTTTTTATAAAAGTACGCGCTAATTAATATAATGTTAATTTACATAACATTGGTGACGGTATATAAAATATCTCACACATTCAACAGTACAGAAATTATATCCCTTTACTTGGGGGTTCGTGTACCCCCAGTGGGGGGGATATCACAAAAACTGGGGGGATATCCCCCCCAGCTCTCACGGTGATGCCGCGCCTGCCTTCTCCCCCCACTGGAGATAAAAAATACATTTGTTAGTAGTGTTAATTTAAGGTGGCATTTTAGTGGTAACCCCCGCCCCTTATTTTGTGATGTTTTTGGTTATAGGGACACGAATGAATGCATAGAATAAAAACTGAGTGATAATTAAAAAATCATTTAATTTTTATTCTCGGCAATTGCGGAGACCTAATCTCTGAAAATGTTCTTACTAAATAATTAAAATGTGGGGTGGGGGAGTGCGGCTTCGCTAACTCATTTAACACTATAAAAATTATTTTTTACATCTAGTGGGGAGGTTATAAT
>JAQIXG010002599.1:0-17228 GCA_034700105.1 Oconnorella tubifera | reverse complement strand
TATATTTGTGTGTGTATAATACAACAATTCACACGCGCTTTATTAGATACTAGTAGAGTTTAGTAATAAGACTGAGCTCTATTATAGGACACAGTTCATTTTATTGCAAATAAAACATCCTGTTTCATTCTTCGAAAAGATCCTGTTGTATTTCTTAAGTAAAGGGAAAGTTTTAAAGTTTCTGTGAACTTCAATCATATAGTGTATGTTTCTAAACGCCTCAATGCACTTTGTAGGCTTTAAAGGGCTAAATAGTCTAGTCAAGCTTAGTACTCGTATAATTGTATTACGTTACTTTATTAAAGGAAGTGGACACCTTACGACAATTTAACAGCCGATCTATTATTAGATATTAGCGCATAAACTGATGGAAAAGATTCCACGAAGTGTAAGTGTACACGAAGACAAAGCGAATTCGAGAATTGAGATGAAATTCAAAGAAAATTGTGAATGGATTGAAATAATATAATTGTTGAAATTATTCCAAGTTGATAAATTTTGAAATATATTGCTTTGATCATGGCGATCTGTTGCGAGTCAATATGTTAATCTCAGTTAATAAATATGTGTGAAAAATAGTGCACACAAATGCGTTAAGAGTCAATTTTATCCTAAGATAGTCGCTTTGAAATGTTAATGCCTGTTACTCGGTCTTAATTATTTAGCAGCCAATTATCCACACCTATAACAAAACAATTTGGCTTTGGCTTTAAGTACTAAGTAGGCCCAGTGATGGGGGGGGGGGGTTAAAGGCTCATTTAGAGCTTCTCCCCTCATTTAGCTTTTTATGTTTTTCTTTATTACCATTCTTTATCATGGGAGAATTTTAAAGTACAGTTAAAATCTGTCCAATAACGAATATCCTTAACTCTTTACCAATTTCCAATTTTAACCTAAAATAAAAATATATTTTAATATTTACTTTATGTATAAAATTTTTTAAAAATTGCCCCCGCCCCCCTTTCTAATAAATCCAAAACTAGCCTCTAACTATTAAGCCTAAGATGTTATCAGTCAAATCGTGTAGGCGTTAAAGACTTGCTATCTACAGTCTATAGGCTTGTAGGCACTATGCTTTCAGGCTCTAGGCCTGCTCTTTCATGATCTATTGTTCTATTGACTCTATTGATGCATGACCGGTATGGACTAGTTTCACGGTCCATTGATCACTAGTAGTGGAGCAGTCTTGGACTGGATATAACTCTCTGCTGATTCAAAATTCAAATCAGTCGACACTAGTCATCAATAGACACGAGTCATACTTTACTAGCACAGCGTCGCTGTTTGGATTGTTGATTATTAAGGATCGCCTCAGTACTTCATGTAAGTAGAATCTTTTATATTTTTATTGCTTTATTTATTAATAAGTTCACATTTGTATTGTTGTTTGTTTTTTGCTTATTGGTTTGTATTTGAATAAATTCTACTGTTCATATTTAAGTTTGTAATAAATTTTCTTAAATTTAACGTCTAAACTTTACTGATTGTTTTAAATAATAATTTCATTTGCCCATTAGTTATAAGCCCGCTTATGTTTAGTTGTAAACAAACTATTGCAGTATGGCTTAAACACATTTGTTTTTAGAAAATGTAAAAAGTTTAGTTGTGTAAAACGGTGTATTTAGTTTTTGTAATCGCTAGATATTGGCGATATTATTGCAATAAAAACCTTGATCATAGTTTGATGATATGTATTCCATACATTATTATTTCTACTAATATTTGCATGGCCTAATTAGTTTGCCAACTAAATTCTTTATAATTGAGTTACTTTTAATAAACGAATATCCAGTATTTACAACTATATATATTTGTAATTTATATTTAACAGGATCTCGTGTTTGATGTCTCCAATTCAAATCATCACAGTGAACAGAGGCTACAAGTTTTTGTGACGAGAAATACATTACTAATTAATTAATTTGTGTAATTAGTTGCGTCTTATACAAAATTTATGATAAATGCTCCGAAGGCCTTTTAATGGATAGAACGTGTTGGTCTATACATTGGTATAGGGCATATTTCATCCATTTCCAATCTAGAATGGTTTAACTGGCCTGGAAGTTTTATTACTTTGTCTTAGAAAGGTTGAACTGCCTGGGACTGAGGGTTTATTAATATCCTTTCTAGAAACGTTAAACCTGACTGGGTAGGAAAAACCATATAAACATGATTTAATGGCTGGAAGTGCTACCTTGTTGAATCAGGAGGCAGTTTCATTTATTATTTCATATAGGATTATTTATACCCCAATTGTTTGCCCAAGTGCCGACTGAGACGAGCACTGTCTCAGTCGACACAATGTCTAAGTTTGTGTATGTATGCAGTTTTTGTAGTTTTTTATATCAGGGATTTTGGTTTATATAGGATCAGCATATGTAGCCTATATAGGATTAACTTCTTGTGTTTTTATATTTATTTTATATTACACATTAAGTTTCTGAGTTTCAGAAAGCTTGTCGTAATGATGAAAAAGACTTGAAAATAGACAGCTCATGACGGACGGCTGCTCAAATGAACTGAAATGGACAGTTCATGACAAAATGGACAGCTAGTGAGATGGGCAGCTGATTTCTTTTGTGTTTATTTATTACAGATTACAGAGTGTTCAACACTGGTGATATTTCTTCTATATTTAAATTCTAATTTATTCTTTGTCTTGATTTTTAATGTGATTATATTTTGATTAATATTTAATTGTTTTATTAAACTGCCACTTGCTTTGTAGGGTTTTAGGTGAAGAAGAAGACAAAGACTTGTTTATTAATCTAATCTGTTGTTGACAACTAATATGGGATAACTTGTGCTTATTTTATAGTGTTTTATAATCTTATCTTTGATATATTGTTTTCCATTGCTTTATACGATGTGCATGGTTTAGTTATTCTTATTTTCAATTGTAACATTTTTTATTAATATTTGTTGCAATTTCCTGATTCAGTCAGGGTTGTTACTTGATACAGGTTTTAGATAAAGAAGAAGACAAAGACTTGTTTATTAAGCCTCTTGCTAGCTTAATAAACTTCATTTTTAGTTGTGTATTTTTGTGGTCATTTGCTTTATATCCGTGCATGTTTTATAATCGATTTTGCATTTTGTATCTGATAATTTATATATTAAATATGATTGTAATTTGCTACATGTGCATGGTTTAGTTTAAACTATTTTGTGATTTTCATGGTGTTGTTTTATTTTATATTTGAGTTGGTTGCAATTCAATCAGGTTGTTACTTGGGCAGGTTTTAGGTAAAGAAGAAGACAACGACATCTCTATCTGGTCTCTTGCATACTTCTTATGTTTTTATCTTTTTATTTTTTGTATTAATTTTTTGCATGCTTGTATATTATACAAGCATATTGTTATTTACAATTAACATGGATGCTTACTTATGTTTATTATATAAATTGAACTGCATTTTAATATCTTTTTTGTTTTTTTTTGTTTATTTTTAGGTGGGGGTGGAGAGGCCTAACCTCCTCGTGGTCACCCCTGGGCAACGCCTTGAATTTTTCCTTGGAAAAATTTAAGGCGGCTAACAGTGCCGCAGTTTTGTTGCTATATTTTTATTAGTTATTTACAGAAAAATGGTCATTTCGACTACTTTATACTCAAAATATTTATCATATCTGATTATGGTCATCTGTTTATTAGTTGATTTATATGTATTTAATGGAATTATGTTTTATAATTGCTATGATTTGTTTTATAATTTAATTTCGTTTTATTTCTAGTCGAAATCTTCGTTGACAACATAATATTTAAAATTTAATTGGAATATTTGAATCTTACACTTGTTGGAACTTGTTTTTGAAATGCAGTTTAAAATGAAAACTTCAAATCTGAGTAAAATTATTTTTCTTGATTCTGGATTCGATGCCCTCCCCTCTTTTATATCGCTTTCTTGTGCTGATGTGACGTTAACATGTAAAATACTCGGTGCGTATTGAATTTAGTAATTTACGGATGCTTTTACTGTAACATTATTATAATTGTCTTTTTTAATTTTTATATTTTATATTATTAATAATTTATTATTAGTAATTTATGACCTGCTACTAATATATTATTAGTAATTTATGATTTTATCAAATGTTTCTTTGCTATGCTACTTTTTGAATAAAATAAATAGTTAATAAAAACAATCTTGTCTTTTATAGTTTAATATTCAATCAATAAAAGCAAAAAGAGACGAATATCAACTAAAATAAATTACAATTACGACTCGACTCGTTCAAAATTAACAGAGTTGGAGTAAATTATTTTGCAGGGGTTTATCTTCATCTTCTTTATAAGATATATTACGAGTCAATTAACTAATTACTAAATTATGTTAACTTACAACAGAAGGCCTACATTATATTAATTATAACGCATTATAATCAGCTTATAACATATCATAATGGTATAAATTATTATTAATTCGCTTATATTAATAAATTATTAAGTGCTAATGAGTTCTGACTACTATTGATTATTGAATAATTTTCATGAATTAGATACACATTTATTGTTTATTATATATTTGAATTTGCAAGCTATTAATTCTGCATTTTTGTTGAATTGTAACATACGACCTTTAACCTAACCGAAGTTTACGTGTAAATGACAAAAAATAAACAAAATTGAAATTAAACAGTTAAAAATAAACAAAATGTACTAAAAACTATATTAGAAATTAATACAAAAGATGTTAAGACTTATATTTATTTATGCAAAGATTAGTTATTATAATTGCATAGGTTTATAAATTAAGCACCTGTATAATTTAATTAGCACCGGTCATTACACCGGGGGTTTCCGATACAAATTACCAAGAAATAATGAACTCCTAACCCTAACCCCCTGATCAAACCCTAATCCTAACATTTTTTATAAAATATATAATTTCCTATTTATTCATAGTCACATAATATAAAATAACCTTTGAACGATAATAAAGCTACCCTGCATTTATCTTCACAGCCTAGAAAGCCTTCCCACGGACGTACAATGTCTCATTCCTAGACATTCCTATTATGTCCGGTTTTATTAAAAACTCATCCAGATCCTTTCGTTCCGATCCGCTTGATCTCCCGTCACGCATGAGTGATTGGATGCGAGCAGTGACGTCACCAACTCCGTATCGCGTCAGCAGTTCATTTACAATCAACACTTATCGTCTCGCTCAAATCTTCATCATCATGCTTCTCTTTCTCACCGGTCTTGTCCTCCTAATTCCTATTTTTTTCTACCGGGGGAGCGACATCCCCTCTCGCTACTCCTCCCTGCGGCCTTACAACTCCACCTATCCCGTCTCCCCCGTAATCCACTCCCCAGATGGTAGCGTCAGCTTCCGTATTGGTGTCATCGCAGATTTAGATACGGATTCAAAATCAGTGACAGAAAACGTCTGGTTTAGTTATTACAAACGCGGCGTTTTAACGATATCGAGGGATAAAAAGACGGTGGGGATAGTTTGGGATGAGGGGGAGGTGAAGTTGAGGTCGGATTTGGCGTCGAAGGGTCGCGGGATGGAGCTGTCAGAGCTGGTGGTGTTTGATGGTAGGTTGATGACCTGTGACGATAGGACGGGGGTGGTGTTTGAGATCACGCCGCAGTTTGAAATGTTGCCATTTGTTTTGTTGGCGGACGGAGACGGGTTGCAGACTAAAGGTGATTTGGTTTTATTTGATTTTTGAAGTTATACCACAGCAATATAAAGTAATTAATTCTTTAGAATAATTTTCGATTTATTGTGATTATTATTTAATGTGATTAACGTTTTATTACGTCTTACGATTACACGTTGATAGAAATGATTGAGATTGATTGAAAGATTGAATTTATTTTTAGATATACTTTTATAGTTTTATATTTTATATATATATAAATATATTTAGATGAATATTTAGTTGTGTACAGAAATGATAAACATCTTTCTTCATACATATAGATTGTAATATACATTTTATAAATGCATACACTTAATTACAAAAAAAATTAATTTAATAATTTTATTTTAGGATTTAAATGCGAATGGATGACGGTTAGAGACAAAACTCTTTGGGTCGGTGGGTTGGGGAAGGAATGGACGACCACGACCGGTGTGGTCCAGAACCTCTACCCGCAGTGGGTCAAGTCAGTCGGTCACATCGGTGACGTTAGACATCACGATTGGGTCGACAGATATAACGCGCTACGAAGCAAAGCTGGATGCGATCCCCCTGGTGAATGAATCAAAACTAAATCATTCTTTTTGTTGAATTTTAGAATAATAATCATTCTGCAGCAATTGAAATAGTTATTCACATTAGTGCTAAGTTATAAAATGTTATTTATTTGTGCATATTTTCATGGGTTTATATTAGTATGTATATCATTTGAACAGTTTTAACTATAGAACAGTTTGTATTAGTATGTATATCATTTGAACAGTTTTAACTATAGCTTAGACTTTTATTAACTGTTTTTGATAGATTATATCTTTATTTCATATTTAAAAACTATTATATTTCTATATTATATTTAAAAACAAAATGAATTGAATCTTAAAAATGACTAAATCCTGATTCTATCCTGCCAGGATACATGATCCATGAGTCCGCAGTATGGAGTGTCGTTCACTCTCAATGGTTCTTTCTTCCCCGACGCGCTAGCAAAGAAACCTACACGGAAACAGACGACGAACAACGCGCTACCAACCTGCTGTTCCGCTCTGATGACTCCTTCAATGACATCGCGATGTCGCGCTTGGGTAAGCTTCATTTGACGCGCGGCTTCTCGTCGTTTAAGTTCGTGCCAGGGACAAACGATCGCATTATCGTGGCGTTAAAGTCAGAGGAGGATAAGGGGAAGATAGCGACATACGTGACGGCGTTTGATGTGGGGGGGGATGGTGGGATGGAATTAATGACGGAGACAAAAATAGGGGATAGGAAATATGAAGGTATAGAGTTTATATGAAGATTTCTGGATGGTTAATTTATAGGATTTATTTTAGGAAGAGGGAGTGATTGATTTGAAATTTGTTGTAATTAAATTTATACAATTTATTTTGTTAATAAAAAGGTGTGATTATGCGAAATTTGTGGTATATAAGTAATCGTTAATAAATGAATTAAGTGGTTATTGATTATTGTTTGTATAATTTTATATGAACTGTGTACATTCAAATGAACTGATTTAAAATTGTTATTTTAGATGTTTTATTTGGTAAATAGTAAAATTATTTAGTAAGAGTCAATAAGTATTTTGACATAAGTTTAATGAATGAAAAGTAAGCGGATTTAATTTTTAATCGATGGATTATAGTTTTTATTTTTAGCATTAGCCTGAAGATGTATATAAGGAAAATACTTGTGTAATCTATTCTGCTTCAACTTTATTCTATTATTTATAAATGACTATAAATGAGAATGATATATATTTCTTTGTTCATTTTGCAAAGATATTTCATGATTTGTTGTTATGTACATATACTAAGCCAATTTATTGTTTTATAGTCGAGATAACCGTGTTCAAAAGGTGTCAAATTCAAATCAGATATAAGTATAAATTAATTTAAAAATTTAAACTTTTTTAACTGTTTTAACATAAAAAAAGTGTTAACTTAAGATACATAAATCTAGCTTATAGAAGCAAGAAATATTGCATTTAGGTTTTATAGTATACAATTGTGTTTTTATTCATCGAAATGAAATAAATGTCTAGTTTATAAATAATTATTCAATGCAACAATCGCAGTTTCGTATATTACTGATACTAGATTACAAGGCACTTCTTTGACGTTATTTATTCTATCTATTCACATAATTACTTTTTCACATAATTATTTCACATAATGATTCACATTTATTTCATGTGATAACTTTATGTGAGAAATCCAGTTCATAAAAACACAATATCTCAAAAAAATTATCAAATAATAAAATCTTGATTATTTTAATCAAGTAACATTCGGATTATTTTTCTGTTGACTGAATGTGATTTCATCATCATTACATTATAATTTGATCATCATTTGATGATTAGAAATATGTGATAGAATTTGTGATCAGCTAAGAACGATTCTGTAATAAAAGAAAATAAGAGAAATATATAAAAAAATACAAGCAAAATAAAGCAAATTCAAAAATCTACAAATTGCTTGTGATTAGCTTTAAATTCAGGCATTATCATTTTATGCACGCTTGGCGTAATATTTTTTATAAATCAATCAAATTAAACTTCCGTACCTCGAGGCTCAATTAGACGTCTCTGCAGCTAGTATTACTTAGTTATCGATATGATTTAAATAGTAAAAAACAGGCAATAAAAAAGGTGTGCATTCTTACATCAAATTGAGGTATTTTCCAACCACATCCTGGCAAAGGCAGACCATCCGGACCTACTGGACAGGGGGCATCCAATCCTGGTATACCCTGGATAAACATCAACTCAAATTCAATTGTTCTATTTTTCATTTTATTTAGTTTTTGTTAAAAATATATAATATGTGACAGTTAAAATGACCAAATTATTAATTGACAATTATTAATTTATAGGGTTAAGGTTTGGGTTAGGATTGAAGTTAGTATTATGGTTATATTTCGGGTTAAGTTTAGGTTAGGATTTAGGTTATTGAATCTATAACATCTTGATTCAATTTGAGAATATTCAAATTCTTTAATTTCAAATTTAGTTGTTTTATCTCCCCACATAGAAAGTAATAAAATAAATATTACGAAATATTAGAAGTAGTTTTATATTTTAGTTTATTTCTTTAGTTAGTTATTTTTTACTTAAAGACTAAACACATACCTCCTCCCCTTTATCCCCTTTCATCCCAGTTTTACCTCTTTTACCAGGAGTCCCCTGCAAGAAATAAAGCCTCAAATTATTTCTAATGAACCCTTAAACCATTGTTTTTAAACCATTTACGTTTTTTAAGCCATTCATTAAAGAAGACATAATATTAAAGCGATTTGTTCTTATTTTTGTTTTCAGAATAAAATTAAGAAAATTTATCTTGTATCCATTTCTAAATTGACTATATGGACAACATTTAATTACATTGTCTGAGATTCAATGTAATTCATTAAAGAAGCGAGTAATTTTAATAATTTATTGTTATTAGATCGACAACTTAATGAAAATAAGATACAAAAAGAAAAGAAATAACATACAGGCTTTCCATCGTTTCCATCAAGTCCAGGGGAACCCTGGGGAATAATAAATTAGAAAAATAAATGAGAATGTTTAATTATTTGACAAAATATTCAATGATTATCATATAATTTCAGCCTGAACTGAATTAATTTCGCAATTAAAACGATACAGAATGACTAAATAATGAACAAGCATACACGATACCTAACAGAACACGACCTAACGATTATTTACATAAACTCTCTATAACTTTAATAACAAAACTTTAAAACAGAATCTCAACTATTAGTCGATAAATTATGGAAATTTCAATTAAACAGCTACTATAAGCTTTATTTATTGTATCTTGTTTTGAACATTAATTTTCTGCCCAAATACTTTTGATAATTAATGGGCAACTTTTTTCTATTAAAACTTACTTTGTGCCCTCTAGGCCCTATCTCTCCATCTGAACCCTTATCGCCAGGGCCCCCTCGCGCCCCAACCGGACCCTACAAATATTATTACATTTTTAACAAATGTAATATTATTACATTTTTCATATCAAAGAAATTTTCATATAAATTATGGCCAATTGAGATAATGCAATGTCAAAATGGCCTTTAAAATATATAATTATAATACATATATTTATAAAATCAAGTGAAACAAAGCAATTAACATTATCATTATCATTAACTGAGTTAAATGTCTGTAGAATTATAGCCACTAACCTCTCTACCAGGCAGACCAATCATTCCAGGGACCCCCTGCTTGCCCGCAGGACCCATTGGGCCCTAAATATTTAGAAAAAAAATCTTATTCAATCGAAAATATATTCACCACTTTCTTTTAAAGTAAATATATTACAAGTACTTTTGAAGAAACAGCAGAAATTGATCTAGCAATGAAAGAATTGAAGGCGAGTCAGTACATTCAATTCTATTCAAAAATAAGAAGTTCAAGATGTTCAATTTGATCGTTATACATTAGTTTATTGTCCTCTAATGCATAATACAGTAGCTAGTCTAATTGTGAAATAATAAAAGCAAAACAATTTTACAACTATTAGGAATTTAAAAAACAGAGATACTTTTGCCAATAAAATAAGAATTTAAACCAGGAATGGAATTTAAGTCTATACACTTACGGGCAATCCCATTGGTCCAGCGTCCCCCTTGTCACCCTTTAATCCCTGTAGAGTAAATAATTGAAAACAAATAATTATAAAACAAAATATTTCGTAAGCAATAAGAAACAATTAAATATTCATCATTATCTTTATCATTATTCATCATTATCTTTATCATTATTCATCATTATCATTATTCATCATTATCATTATTCATCATTATCATTATTCATCATTATCATTATCTTTATATTCATATCTATCATGGTCCACGACAGCTAAATTGACAGTAAGATTTATAATTACTATTACAATCGTAATTATAAATCTAACAACAAAAGATATATTCGATTAAAAATTATTAGAATTAACAATTATTCAATTAATTAAAATATATTCTAAATATTTAAATAGTTTACTGACTGGTGGCCCGTTTTGTCCTGGCCCGCCTTTGAGACCAGGTGGGCCAGTCATCCCTGGACTACCAGTGAGCCCCGGAGCACCTGGGGTACCGTCGCGCCCTCGAGCTCCCGCAAACCCCATGAAACCGGGGACTCCAGTACTACCATCGCTCCCTTTCACTCCAGGTAGACCCGGGGGTCCGGGGTGACCTACAAGTCCCGGGACACCCGGGGGCCCGGGTTCGCCCTGAAAATAATTTCGAATTAATGCATTACAATACTCAGACTTACTCAAATTTTGTTTGTTACTGTTAATAATACATTTTAATAATAATACTGTTAATAACATATTTTTGTTCACAGAATAAAAGGTGTTGAAAGTGAAAGTTAAAAGTGAGAATTTATGAAATTGTGTAATGTAAGAGTAATTAACATTAGTTAAGATGTTTTACTTTCGACTCATTATGAGTATATTTGTAAGCATTTGTTTTTGACAACAAAACAAAGTAAAGAAAATATTACTGAAAAACTACAGATCACTACAACACAAATACTGATCTTACTTTGAGAGTAAAGACTTTGTAGTGTGAACCCTGTAAAGTTAAAACAAATAAAATAAATTGTGAGAATAAAATTATTAATATGGCATTATCGGTGACATAGATTCGAGTCCTGGTTTAACAGCGAAAAGAAAATAAACGCAGATTGGCACATCAACATAAAAGGCTATTTTGAAAGTTAAATTATATTTTTTGAAACAATAAATGTAAGAAATATTTTATAACAAACATGACAGTAATTAATTAAAAATATCCTGATGATTTTGAAGCCACTCAAACTTAGCTTATACATATATCCGATTGAATAATCAAATATTTCTTTTTTTCGCATTAAACATAAAATAAATATATCTTTTACATATATAACCTTGAAGTGAATTTCCGCGTAACCAAATGTTCCATCGTTGACTTTCAGTGATCTTTTTCCATACTATAATACAAGAGAAATTATTTCAATAACTTCAACATTGCAATTAATGGAGTTACTCCCTATATTGACTAAATCAATAAAACTTGAATACATCTAGAATCGAATTCAACAGGTTTACATTTCATTCAATTTAGCCAGAGTTCATTTGTTTCTAAAGATAATCTTAGATTTTCATAGAAAAATTTCTTTTAATTGAAATTTTTTCGTTAAATTTTAATAGTGAAATCTATACTAGTGAAACTATACCCCCCCCCCTCAGTCACTTACCTGACTGTCTTGCATTACATTACTATGCGTGTAGAATTCTATGGTACCCGGTTCCCCTTTAAGTCCCTGAAATCATATTTTATACACATAAATGTACAATGACCATAGTTCATTTTTTAATTTAAGAGTATTCAGAGTCTAGTTGCAAAATAAACTCAATTAAAACATACATAGAGTTTATTTTGTGACTGGATCGCTGTTTATAAATATTATTTTTCATGTCTCCCCATTAATTACTTTCTAACTTATGGACTAGATTCTATTGACTATATTCTAAATATTTTCATTTAGTGGTTGTAATTTTTAACACGATTAATAAGTACATAAATGACAAAATAATGATTCAATGTTTCTCAATTAGTTAAAAACCTAATTTTCAACTTGGTTTTATGTCAGTTAAAACTGATCTAAAAACCAGACTAACTATTAGCTACAATATTATTAATTTTTTTAAAAAAGATTTGAGGTACAAACCGGGGGCCCCGGTGCCCCAGTTAAACCAATCGGGCCTGGAAAGCCAGGGTAGCCCCTCGTGCCCTTCGGCCCCTAAAGCACATAATCATTTATTATCATTCAAAAAAGCGCACGGCGAGCATCTGCTGACAAGTTTATAAAGGTTCTACAGAAAAGTGTTTTTGTCTCGATTGAAATTCGTAAATAGTTACCACGCTAATTGTAAACTAAATTATTACAGGAAACAATATGATGAATAAAAGAACAGGAAGAATAATTGCATAAGTTTTGCAAGTAATGTAGCAGAATTATTAGTTTAATAAACAAATGATGAAGTATTATCAACTAATCCAGAGTATCTATTATAATTAAGTGGCCACACAGAGTAATTCGAAAATAAATTTTGAAATTGCAGTGATTTAAAGAATTGATTTACCCGACTTGTTAATTAGCGAATTATTTATAAGCAAAATATCTATTCAGAATTTGAGATAAAAACAACTTCATTCATTTATTCATTATAATAAGTAGGAAGAATTATTTGAAGTCTTGTTACTGGTTCTCCGGCAGGAAGTCGTTTTGGATTCTTGACTTCAGTTATATGATTTCGATGATCATTGATATAATCCTGAAAATGCAAATAAAAATGATTACTTTAATTTGATGACATAATGAATATCTTTTATTAATAACAAGAAGAAAAAACTATCTGAATGTATGTCAAGTTCATAAATAGAGAATTAATAATAGTTTAATATGTCGAGAAACCGCTAATAAGTTAAAATGTATGAAATACTACATCAACAGCAGTAATAAAAAAATCCAGAATGCAGTCCGTTTAGTCTAGAATACAAAAGAAGTATGTTATGCATACAGAGTCTGTGAAAACTTTAGTCTTCCCCTGATTGGTCCATCCGCTCTCGACTTCAACCTTAGCATTATCTGAATACAAAACAAATAATATCACAACTAACTTAAAATACTGAAATTAAATTACGCTGTGCAGGTGACAGTGTGTGAATATATACTTCGCTGTATAAGCGACAGAGTGTGAATATACCCAGATGCATAATAAATAGCGATTATATTCTTAACAAATGTAAACTAGTAGCGGTGTTACAGTTAAATCTTTAACGCGTATTGATATACAGCAAGAATGAGTACGTGCCAAAAACGATGAATTTTTGTCGAAAAGGAAGATAACACCAACATCACACTAGAGCAATATTAGCCATAAACGCGCCCCGAGAGAAAAAACAAACAATTTCAACCCAAGTGTGTGTAATGCATCGCTAGAATCAGATATAGCATTCAATTGAGGAATCTAGCAATGAAAATATGCAGATCATGTAGACTTATAATACTACTAGACGGAGCGAAAATTTACGGAGATGAAAAAGGTAGACGAAAAATATAAAAGCTGTAATAAGAATTTATACTTCTAAATTTCTAATTGTACGTTTAATTATGATTTAAAAAAATTTAATTAAAAGTTTTATACTGTAGATAACAACAATACATTAGTTTGCTGTATTAATTAAGGATCTTACTCATTCTAGTACTTAAAAGTTTTTTGTATAATGATATATGTTAAAGCAATCGAAGAAATTCAACACAAAGATTTATTGTTTTATGTTTTAAAACGACAATAAAACGCATGAATTTCACACTCTCTGTACTCAAATTTAGAATTTACAGCATACTTATTATCAATTAAGCATCGAAGCGATGTCCTTGATATCTCTATCGACGTCTTAACGTCTGTATATTTTACGAGGATCGGCATTTAAGCAACCGAGGCAAAACCTGGTTAAAAACTCTTTTAAACATCACTTTGAAGTCAGCGTTCAACTTTCTCGCTCGTTGTTTGCAGTTTCTTGAATCGGCGATTCTTCGTAAACTCTTTTTGAAGTTCATCGATTTGGATCTGTTGGGTTTATAACAAGGGTTGTTTTTGCTGGATATATCGGTCGCGGACTTATGGCAACAATGAAAGTATACTAGACTATTACTAGTGGTAGTAGAGTTGTAAAGTTAAGCGTGGTGAAACGGTTGATAGGTAGACAGACAACAACAGAAGTTGTAGAAAGAGAGAGAAGAATTACAACGAGGGATGCCTTTTAAATAATCTATGATACTATAATATCTTTTTATGTTAAATCATAGTAAATAATAGTGAAGTAAAATCCATATATTCAGTAAATAGGTTATCATTATTGTACTTTAATTTTATACAATTGTTTAGTAGTATTTTGAATTTTATTTAGAAAATTGCACAAGATATGAGAAGTTAGAAATATCTGTAAATGACAAGACAGTATAAAATGCCAGCAGAAATACTGCCAATAATAGAAATGGGTTTACAAAAACACGCATTGGAGAAGAATTTATTTTACAGAATAAAAGAATACTTATTTAACATAAATTCTAAAGATTTGTGTTAAATAAAAGTAGGGATCTGTTTCCTGGTGGCTTCGCTGCTATGTATTACAGGGGGAATAAACAAGCTGTAGAGATGTAAACAGTTGTCGGTATAGGCATTATAAACAGCAATAGTTTTACGTGATTTATTATTATATACTAAAAATTAATAGAAGCTCTACTACAGTAAGACGATCAATATTTTTTTAGCAATAGGCCCTATCTGTATGCGCTAAATTTCAGCTATTATTAAGTCTATTTTGAGTAATTTAGGCTGCAATTCTTCAAAATCATCTTTTTAAATATATACACATAGTTTTATTGGTTCTAGGACGTTTCATCAAAGGACGATTTCCCAACGGACTGTTCGTCAAGGACCATTCTTATAACGGACGATTCTTATAACCCCTAAGCCTAACTCTAACCTTAACCCTAACCTTAACCCTAACCTAAACAATAAATCTAAACCTAGACCTAACCCTAAACCTAACGTATAGTCCTGACGAACTGTCCTTTGACGAAACGTCTCCATACCATGTTATTACATGTAATAAATCTCTCATCATCATTATCATCATAATCTTTTTATTTTCGGTATACGATATTACAGCAGCTTTATCATAATTTGGAATGTTAAGTAATAATCATAAGCAATTACGCGTCGAGTAACTTAAGTCAATTGCAGCACAACTCGGGTGTATTTAGTATTTGCAGCCGGCTATGTTCCGACTACAACCGACCATCTTCCGACTACAACCGACCATCTTCCGACGCTTGTAATTGTTTATCTCAGCACGTAAAGATAATCTTTCACCGTGCAAACAGACTGCATTAATTATAAGTTAAACGGTCTGCGCTAATCGTCGATTTACTACGAGACGGATTTGTGAAAAATAAATGATTGAATATTGAGTTATTTACAATTGAATAGAGTAAAAATATTCAGTTAATAGAAGATTTATTTACCTACAAAGAACAGTATATAATTCAATTTATATCAGGTAGTAATTTGAAACGGGATATTAAATCGAAATGAGGATAGTGATTTACATGTGATTTTGAAAAAATCTCAAATAACTGATAACTACGCTAATTATGTGAATAGTACAGAATAATAAATGTAGGATAACATATCATTTGATTATATTCAATTTATGCTTGAGAACAAATTAAAAAGCAAATATTTTTCATACCCCGTGCATCGTGTTGATCTGAGCTTCTTTTAATTCGTTGCCTTTGCGAAATTTGGTACTTCAGTTTCTGCAATTAAACAATTTCTCAATTTTTAAAAAAGCCTCTCAATTTTAAACTATTTAAATACGTTAAGTAGTAATTATATAAAAGTATAGATATGAATAAATCGATCAAAAGGGAAGGTTAGATCAATAATAATTGCATTGAATTCATTTCAAAAAAATCAAATAACCAATTATGATACACTTCGGAATTTTAGATAAATTTTCGATTAATTACATTTTAATAAAATTCTAAAGCAATAAAACTACGTTATAATTTCACCTGATCTATTCGATCGTCTATTCGTCTATCGATGCTCTCTGACGTCATTTCTTTATAACGTGACGTAGAATCGCTTATCCGTGACGTCGCATCGTCATTAAATGACGTAACGTCGTCTATCCGTGACGTTGCATCCTCATTCAATGACGCATCGTCTCTTTTTTCTGACGTATCATCCCTAGTTTGTAACGTAATATCCCTATCACGTGACGTAACAACATAATTGCGTGACGTCATAAATCGTTCACGCTCTAACAGTTCGACGCGACCCTTTAAGTCTAACAACTTTAATCCAATCAATGACGTCACTGATACGATTAACAAAGCTAACGTTACAGCTGTGACGTAACCAAATATTTTACACCAAGCTTGGCATTTAGATTTACATTTGATAGACAAATTTTTGTTTTGTATGCATTTCGAACAAAGATTATGTTTTGAATCATCGCATGTTCGATCATTCGATTCGATTGATTTATTAAAAATCATAGAATCCGATTGTAACTTCTCAGTAGAAACATCGAACGCATCCTCATTCCGATATTTGTCTTTATCAATCAGTGAATTTGTATCCATTAAGGCAATTATCAGATAATCAGTTCAAACTTTGTTCAGTCAAACATTAGTCGAAACAATATGATCTACATAACTATTACTTATAGTAAAAACACTAGCCAGCTAGTGCATTCCATAAATCTGTGCTTCAAAGTTTCAGCAAGCAAAAGAATCGAGCAACTTTAGGTCTAGCATAGAGAAAGAAACTCAAGAATAATTTCTAGTCAAGAAAGTGTAATTGCACTGCTGCAACAAGAACGCACCTGTTTACAGCGGTCAATCATATGTCACGAACAGTTCCAGCTTATAATACATCACGCCTACGTTTTTTTGGCGGGAGGGGATTTGAGTTTTAGCGGGGGGGGGGGGGGGGGGCAAAGTAAAA
>JAQIXG010002598.1:0-17228 GCA_034700105.1 Oconnorella tubifera | reverse complement strand
TTATAGTTGTTGGTGTGGGGCTGAATTACTGAGAAACTGCTAGAAAGTCTCAGCCTTCAGTCTGTTGGACAACAAATAAATTGATAAAGAAGAAAACGACAAAGGCTTTGATGAAAACTTTAATACAAAAGTCAAAAATTAATCAACACATATTATTTGAAATTTGAAAGAAATAGTGATCCCAAACGATTTCTAACTTCTCTTCAGGTTAAGTGGAAATCTTAAAAAATAAAGGATTTGCTTCGAAATAACGATATAAAACGGGTAAAAACAATTTAAATGAAAAGCATCAACTTTGATCATGCACGTAACAAAACAATAACTACTTCAATAAACTATTAAGGTCAGTCGTATCTCTCTAGACAACTAAATATTACATAAATTTATTTATACACATAGGCCTACATTTAAAAAATAAGTCTGATTCATTTAAAAAATTAAATATCTATTTTTACATATTAATTTCGTCAGTAGAATTAGAACACTTGCGATAAAATAAATGAAAGAACTTTTGAAAGTTGGCTACATACGATTGTTGTTGATCAAATATTTGATAACTGTTTATCTCATGAATGAAGCAATGTCTAATTTCTCACAATATTGGTAATATTGAGCTTGGTTAAATTTATATTAAATTTGTTGGTACAGAAACTTTATAACTGTTGAACGCATTTGTAAATCAGCGTGAAGTTTAGTAGTCAAAGGTCAAATTTTATCATCAAAACACTGACAACAATTTGAGATAAAATATAAATTTTGTCTTAGTTATCGCATATTCTCCAGATTCTTAATTTTGGGACCACCTATAATATTATTATATACTACGAGCTGCAGACGACAACTAAGCAAAATTTGACGACAAGTAGAATATTTATGATGACAAGCTATTATGATTCAGAATACAAATAAGATATGGTTATACAGAGAATTCCTGACTATTTTCTATTTTCAAATCATTAAAAATATTTAATTTTTGTAATAATTTCTCAATAAAACAAAAAGTTTTAAATTACTTTAACCAATCTATTTTAATTTCTTAAACTGTTATTTTAAATAGTGACGTCCCGGCGTTATAAAGGTTTCTTTCCAAAAAAGTATATGATGACATTTTTAAGGATATAACTCTATTTTTATTCTCCTCATACAAATGTTTCACTAAATCGTACTTGGAGCGGTTCACATTACACGAGCACCTTGAATACTACAAAATATAGATTTTTACCTACATTGTCAAAATCAGTAACCCAACATGGCTGTGCTACTGAATTTAAACTTCTATTTTATCATTTTTGACTATTTTTACTGGTGTCCGGTATTTCCGAGTCAGCGATCTGGCAACCCTAGCAATACACATTATGAATACATGGGCTCTCTCTAAAATAAATACAAAACATCGTAATTACACATTTAAATAATTTGAGATTGATTTAAATCATAGGCAGTTTCAGATTAAATCGTTCCTTAACTATTATATCCGTTCATATATATATAAATATTTATTTAAAATATAAAATATATTAAAAGAAATATATATAAGTAAATATTACCTTGGCATTACAAGCAAAAGTTTCACAGTATTTTATCGCCAAACATTCTCATGTAAATAATAGACCTGCTTGCCGCACCTTTATCAAGTTGTGAACGTCTTTCTACGGTGATTTGACACTTTATTTCTATTAACAACTTATTTTGATACAATGATAAAATCTAGTTTCGATGATTACTAGTAAAAATAGGTTAAACTTCGGCTAATTAGACTAACTTTTAGGCCTATAAATGTAAGTTTCACTGTTTATAAGTTTCATTAAATATTTCTTTAATTACAGCAAATACTAAAAATCTGTTTAGTGACGACTGTAGGTATAGTGCATACCTTCCATTTGATATATTATAACAAATCTTAGACTGTATAATTAATTAGTTGTCGAAAAGTTAAAATTAAGCTACGAGGAAAAGTTTGGATTATTTGCTGCATCCTTTAGTTCGTAGCTTAAATGACAGTTACGTCTGGGATATAAGTCATATGAATACGGTACTCTATAACGTTAAATTTTAATTGATTTGTTAATTTAATACAGACACTTCTAAATATAAAAAAGAAAGTTTTTAACCTTTAAAAAACATTGAGATATCAGTAACGATGATGTTAACTCACTTTCAATTTAAAATACTAAAAATAGTTTGCTTTAATTTGTATATGTTTATAGCATAATTTTACGTCATATAATATGAGCATTTTAATAGATCTTTGGTTTGATTAACTTTTCGTCAGTTTTTCATTGTAGAAATAGTTATTTGTATTATTCCTCTTGCTCTTCTGTTATTTATTCTAAGTTTTCAAAATTTTAATTGCTTAAATGTAACAATGATGCAAGAAATATTTTGACTACTAAAATCTATGTAAAGTTTAACCCTTTTACTATCCCCCCCCCCCTCCCCACCCACATGGGCCACATCTGTCAATTTGATACAAAGTTGCATCAATTCAGCGACATTTCTTATCAAATGACAAAATTTAATTCTACTGAAATTAATTCATATTATTTCATTCGCTTAAGTGAGACTGTACTTATCTGTTACTCTCTAAATTATTTTAGCTTTTGAAGTACAACATTATATTTCTTGATATACATCAAAGCTGCACCGAAAGGAGGGGGAAGGGTGCCCCTCTTCAGATTTTTTGTATAATTTTTGACACATTATTATTCTCAGTTTAACTTGAGATAATTTTCGATATTGTTATTACAGATTTGCTCTCCCACAAAAAAAAATTCAAAACTAAAAAAGTCATCATAATTTTTAGACCAACCCCGTAAATTAGGCCGAGTCATTAACTAATATAAAGAGAAATTAAACAAACAGTAAAATTTTCAAAGTAATAACAAAGAAATTAAACAAAACTTTAAAGTCCACAAATATTCAGCAATTTAAGAGTCACTTAGATATCAAGTGTAGGTTTAACCGAGAATCAGTAACAAGAGCATTAGTATATAATATTGCAAGCAACTAGCAAACATAACTGAATGCACTAACTACTTAGCTAAATGTCTTAAAGTCGTTAATGCAATAATTACTACAATAATATATTATGTTTAGTTTTCAACTGTATCAAAATTCATCTGCGACAATACATATACCAACATTCGTTCCATCAATATTTAATCTACCCTAACCCTAACTTTAATCACAATATTAACCCTAACTCCAGCCCTAACCCAAAAGTCGTAGTAGACCAAATATAGGTACACATAATGTCACAGACAAACTGCCTGTAGACAAATCATAGTGACAAATTTTTAACATAAATTGCTTACGAGTAAAAAATGATTTGTACTAGTGTTTTCGACAGTCACTTATTTTCTACACTTTGTCTATAACAGTGTTAACTTTATTTCTACATTTATGAATCCGCTTTCAATGACAATATAGACAGACCACATTAAATTTGCACAATTACTGAAAATATATTTAAAAAAATTCAATTTCAATGTACCAATTAAAAGAATTAGTGAAAAATTGGACTCGACTGATAAAATAAAATATTGCAGTAAATGTCAAATTATAAAGTACACATATCAATTACTATATTATTAAGACATAGCTGCTGAAATAAGCAAAAGGGTGCAACAAATCTCATGCCGGTATGCAGCATCCAAAGATTTTTAATTATTTTTGCTAGCAAACATTTCTGAGCCTATTTATAGAAATTGACCCAATAACATTGTGATAAAATTACAAAATTTCTATAAATAAGGTCAGAAATATTTGCTAGCAAAAATAATTAAAAATCTTTGTATGCTGCATACCGGCTTCACACTATAAATCACACATGAGACTCGAATACAAGACCAATTGCTTCAAAGCCAGCGCTCTAACCACTTCATCTCGAAATACTTAATTCTCTCTCCTGTATTACAATAGCAATTATTGCAAATATATAAAGCAGAGAATTTTCATGAGATACTGAATTCATGAGATTAAATAAAAGACAGATAATTAAAAGAAAAAAGTGATCATTTTTAATCGATTCGAAATTTTAACTTCCATTTATAAACTATTAGGCAAAGATTGAGTACAATTGATTTAAGCTGTGACCCATCACAATGGCCCAGACAATTTGGCTCCGATAATTAATTCTCAGAGTTGGGGTTAAAATTGAAACTAGGGTTAGTGCTAGGGTTAATTAGGATTATTAAATAAATTGACGGGGCTGCATTTTCGGATTAATGTATTCGGGGCAGTTTTTTGAAGTTACCGATTTAGCACATAACAAGTAAAGCACCTGAACATATTCAAATTTTTCATATAAAGTATATTTCTACATAAAATGTTACGAATTAGAGAGAAATCTATATCACAAGTCAAACAACTCGTTATAATATTTGCAGAAATGTCTACATGCAGAAAGGGTTGACTTGTTTATTGTTCTTGAAAATGACACTTTGAAAAAATAGATTATCTAAATAGTTGCACAAAATAGACAATAGATTTAAATTAAATTCGTAATAATAGGTTATAAGAAATTATTCAATTTCAATTAGTCATTTATAAGAAATTATTATTATAGATTATAAGATAGCTCAATAAAGATTGGCAAAATTAGTTTAAACCCAAAGTTAATAACAAAAAACCTGTAAGCAATTTAAGTATTCGAGTCAAATTGTAATTCTTAAGACTTAAATAAAATAATAAGCAAATTATTGCAAAAATAAAAAGCTTAAATAATTTTCTACGGAGTTTCAATCAAATACAAGATCAAATACAAAATTTAGAAAAAACAATTTTATAAAAATATCCGACCACATTGTCCACGAGCAATTCACATAAAAAACTTTTAGCTTTCATTATAGTAAATAATAAATAAAACAAATCTAGATTATGATCGAGCATTTTAATCACAGAATCAGAGCGTTTCTGATCTAGTTTAGAATTCAAGATATGTTTATTGATTAAACACACATCAGTACAAAAAGACTATTAAGTTTTATCACATAAAATAATGTCCAGGCACAAGATTTTTAACACAGTTTTACATGGAAAATATAAGGCAAGCGAAGATTCAATCAATTTTTATTCCAAAACTGAAGCTAAAAATAGTTGACGATAATCCAATTCGAAAATTCCAATATTGCAAAAACATGACAAATGTGATTAGTTTATTATTAACTTAAATAAAGTTACATAATACTAATTTAAAGTAATTATTAATAAAACATTTTCAGCAAGAAATACAGCATAATATTATGAACATAATAGTCAATGATCAAAATTGAAAACTATACTGCCGTTAAAAGTACTACAAAGCAATGTTATAAAGTAAGAAAACATTAAATTGCTTTCGCCTCACAATTTAAGCTCCAAAAAAACTATTGAAATGATGCATTGCAAACTTAGTGACATAAACTAAGCGATTACTAAACAATTGAATCTTAAAGCAACGCGTCCAATAATTGTCTATTTGCAAATGACAAAGCAAGCGCTTCAAACGTTCGAGTCGATATTTGTTCCCAAATATAAAATAAAAAAAACTACAAGAATTACGCAAAACTAAACTAGTTTTATCTATACGAGCAATTAAAATAAAAATCGCAATTTAAAAAAGTCTACTTTAAACACCCGTTTAAAAACTGAGAAACAGCTGGAATGCTTGAAATACTAAATTTTAAAATTTAAAATTTAAGTTTAACATCTCAATTACCGATTGAGTATGACGTCTCACATGTAGTTGACGATTTAACTAAAGGATGTAGCAAGTTAGCACAATATTGTCCACCATGAGAACTCAAACCGCAGACCTATCGGTTGCAAGTCAAGCCATTTCACCGACGAGTCTTAACATAATCAATATCGTTGTTTTTAACCTTAACTACATTATCATCATTGTTCGTAATAAGCACACGGTAAAGAAGCAAAAATAAATTTAAAATGTTCAATACAAAAAGAACTAAAATGCATGGTCAATATTTTATCCTGTTGACCTTTAGTGATAACTAAAAACATTTTAATGATGAAAAACAAATCAGAAATAGTTAAATAAGAGAACTTATTTAACTATTTCTTTAACTAAGACTATTTTATCGTGATCCATCAAAATGACCCCGAAACATTTACCCTGACTATTAATTTTTACGGTTGTGATTAAGAATTGGTCAGGATTTAAGCTAGAGTTAGTGTTAAGTTTAGGATCAGTTAGAGTTATTAAATGAATTGACGGTGATAATTTGTTGTGTTAATGTATTTGGAGCCATTTTGTCAGGGTACTACATTTTATATAATCAATAAGTAGAAGATGCAAAGATACCTTCAACTTTGACGCTTAAACATTTTATATAGATTGAATTAGTAAATGAATAATTTGTTTTGGCAGATTTGTGAAACAAATCAACAAAGAAATATTTGTAAATGATTAATGAAGTCATCAAGTATTTTTGCAGAGAAAAAATCATCCCATAAAAGATAATCTGTATCTCTTAAATTTAAGCTTTTCAAAAATAGCACATGATAAGTTAAAAAAAATATTTAAATGACAATATAAGTACTTTTAATTTCGACCCATTGTGGAGTTCGAAAAGATTCAAAAAGTATTTAACTGGTCATTTGCATCAAAAAAATCGTGGAGTTTGTTATAGATTATTACATGAGAAGTATTAAAAGTTTACAAGTACACATTTATCTAAATAACTTTATACGTACGATATGCATAAGATTGAAATTCTAATAATGATAACAAAATGTTCAAACCACAGAAATAACATAATCTTACAATAATTTCCCACTTGATACAAAAATGTAAATAATTTTGAGTAATTTTTAAAAAAATCGATTTTAAATTTCGTTATACACTGTATATGCCATTTCAAAATATTAAAACCACAAATAGACTAAAAATCTGCCAATTTACTACCCAAAAACAGCATTTTTATGTCATACTAGAATTTTTTATTTTTTATTTATCTAAATTTTATCCTTGCAAAAACTTCCATTTTAATAAACAGAACCGCGGTGATTTGAACACTCGACTCTAAACTTAAAGTAATAAAATTACAAGCACTAAATAATTTTCTTTTCAAAATAATTCGGCAAGCACCTATAAACTTCAAATCAATTATTGCAACAAAACGCTTAATTTTCCTCTTCATATAAAATCCCCAACCAAAATCAGCCCATACATCGAGTTAAAACTCAAAAAAAATTCATTCGGGAAGCCCAAAATAAACAAAACTAATAGCGAAAAAGGAAGAATTTCGAATACTCGCAGCAAATCTACTTATCTCACTCTCTCCTCAAAAACCCGGCACACTGAAAGTGCGGTCCTCTCCCATTAGTTGGGACTTTGAGGTTGGGATCTGGGGCTCATTGGTGGCCTTCAGATTATAGTGGGTAATGATCTCTCTGTCCGCTGGACAGGACTCTTGGAAGGCATCGGTGGCGTAGGCGTTTTTAAGGTAGCGCCACAAATATGTCAGTTCAGTTGGGATCTCAAAATTCTTATAAGCCTGTAAATTAAAGGTTACTGTTACACGTATGTTAGTAAGAAAATAAGTAAACGAAATTTGAACAACTACAGAATTAGCATTACAAATAGACCAGTTTAATTCAAGCATCAAAATTTTTATAATAAGCAGGTCAATTAAAGAGTAAAATTGTATGTAGGTTATTAAGAATAGAATTAACAGTAGAAGTAGAAATAATTAATAACTTATAGGCAACCTTATTTGAAATGTCTAAATTCTTAAACGTACATAACATATATTAAGTGTTCATTAGCAATTTGTTAATGGCATTACAAATCTTTGAATGAAAGTCAAACTTTCTCTGTTTTGTAAATTGCGATTTTTAAACCTAAGCAGCATTATAGCTAACTTTTTTTCTTAAAGTAATACAACAACTACATAATTTTCCTTTGGGAACGAAAGGGCAAGCGAGTGAAAAATTGGAGTCAATTTTTATCTAAAAGTTCTAAGGTTAAAGAAAAAAAAATACACAGTAAATGTAACAAGACACAAGAGACGTATTGTATCAAAGAATAAATTCAGTTACACACACACAAATAGGCTAATAAACAGAGAGACAAAGAAACATATAAATAGACAGACTTTCAGCTAGACAATCAAACAGATAAGCATAAAGGTAATCATGGTTATACCGCATTAGTAACCAGGTATAGAAGCGATGTACAGCAGTCATGCAACCATGTATAACCATGTATAAAAACCATGTATAAGTAACCATGTATAGAAGGAACCATATACAGAAAATATAAATGAATATAAAGGCACCATACCTTGCCAGCCACACGTATATGTTGCAGAGAGGGCAGCAGATAGCAGTCAGCCCTGGTCAAATGATCCCCGAGCATAAACTTGTATTCATAGTTCCTAAGATATCCTTCCACTCTATCAAGCACTCGAATCAATGGAGCAACGTCACCTTCAGTCTTCAACAACTGACTGAACTTCTGCGATAGGAAACATATAGCATAAGTTCATGAAATAAGATATGAGTGTAGGTAGAGAGACTGGTGGATAAAGAGTTATATAAATAAATAGGTAGATTTATGGATAGGCAGTTGCAGAGATAGATCGACAGTAACAATGAGACAGATAGAAAGAGAGATAGACAGCACAATAAATAGACATAAAAACACATTCTACACACATATAAATATAAACAGAGACAGACAGATAGGCAGATAAATAATAGACAGATACACAGATAGAAAGAGAGATAGAAATATATCTATAAATATATATTTAAATATTTTTTGTTTCTTAAATCAATATGTTACAAGGATTAAACCACATACAAACCAAACAATCGCAAATCTTAAATCGCTCACCTAGCCCAATTTTACTAAAAGGATAAAAACCTAAGAGCCAATATCTTACCCCGTATAAATCTTCAAAGTTCTTTTCAGCCTCAGCCTCAGCCTTTGACTCCTTTCTTGATCTCATCTCATCGCATTCAAATCTATCAAGCAAGGCTTCTATCTCATCAACAGAGTCACACTCCATGCCTGAAATATCTTTGCCACGACCGTCAACCCCTTTTAGAACCTAAAAATTTTTTTTATAAATGTCATTTTGATAATGTTTGGATAATGTTATCACTTTCAAACATTTTTTCAAAATCCATAATAATATCGATACAATAGCTGCGTGGTAATAAATGAATTTTTATGAATTCGAGAATAAAAGATATGTATGAAAGCAGAAAATAAAGATAAAGTAAATAGAGTATAAACAATGTATGGAAACATTGAGTAAAGCAGTGAAAATTGTCATCACGGTTGTAAATTGACTGATTGTAATTGATTGATTGTCAGGTTAAGTTAAACTTTTCGGATTAAAGTATTCTATGAAAGATATCTCACAAGTACCAGATAATGTAAGAACGTTACAAAATGATGCATCCAGCACCTTATTTATTTTATGATTTATGATTAATATATTCATTTAGAATTATATACATTATTTGTACTCATTATAATTATAACAAATTATATTTATAAGGAATATGATAAATATAATTATAAACATTACAGCAGTATGTGATTTAAGGCACTATTTATGAATCAGTAAAATCCCCAAAAATACGCATAGAATCTGTCAATACAACAATAAAACTAACCATAAATTAAACAAGCTAAAATTATAAGAAAAAAAGATAAAATATATGTAATATAACAATATGCAAAAGTATTAATACATAACATTTGGTATTAATGCGATAGAATTAGATTTAATAATCTGTCACTAACTCTTCAGAAAGTCGTTAAAGCACTGGACTCGAACACAACAAGTCCAGGTTCAAATATCGCAAAGCTCACTACTTTTTCACTTACTTGCTGCACTCTTTAGTAAGATATTCAAATTGATAGCTACGTCTGAGACATCGTTATAATACGGTAATACATTACGTTAAGCTTAACCTAGGAAAATTGAAAGAGACCTTAACGAGTGGATAATGCTTGCCATTGCTGAACTCCAGGACCTCTTTCGGTGGACTCTCAGGAAGGAACGTCGTCACAACTAGATCTACCAAGCCACGCTCGCGAAGAATGTAGAACATGAGAAAATAACGATGACAGATGGGACAGCCACCGTTTTTCATTTTGTCAACTGCAGCCTTTGAAAAATGGAAAGAAATTAATCAAAATAATAATTAGTAATTTGAGCATAGTAACAAATCTAAATTATCAAAATAAATCAATGATAAATTAACTCATAACGATAGGGTTACGGTTCAGGTTAGAGTAAGGGTTAGATTTAGGGTTATGTTTATTTGATAAATTGTTTGCATCAATTTATTGGGTTTATGTATTTGGGAACTGCACGTCTCATTCATTCACCAATGTCAGCTTCCAGGAAGCGCACATATGTACAAAATCCATACAAATGTAACTATTCGTCAAAATTAGGTTAAATTACACAATGATTTTATTTTAGTATTAGGTTAAATTACACAATGATTTTATTTTAGTAGCATGACGTCATTAAAACCAGATGACGCAATAGTAAAATGAATTAATGTTATTGCCAGCATTGCTGGCCCATGGTCTGCAAGGGCTTTGCACATTTTAACCAATATATAGCGAAAATTAGATTTATACTTAAACAGGCTTCCTGGACAGACATAAGACTTAATGTTATATAACGTAATAGTGGTTGCAATTCGGTTAAGCACCGCATGTAATTTAAAGAATAAAAATAAAATCACATATACAAGAAAGAATAACCCCACTTATGACTCTAGTTATAACCCGAATTCAAATTTTAACTCTAAACTACCGGTAACCCTAACTCGGTGGATGCAAAACCGAATGAGACCGTAATAAATCTCGCTACCTGACTGTCTCCAAACGTCACATCAACACAAAATTATCCCATCATCATCCCACCTCTTCATTAATTTTATAACAATACTAAATTAGGGTTAGGATTAAATTATCACGTGATTAAACTAATCAATCACAAAAAGCATAACAATTCCGTTCATGCCTAATACATGAATCACACTATATTATAACACTTAAAAATTAATTAAACCTAATTAATTCATTATTTTCTCTACCTTAACGAACAGTTCAATTACTGGACGATCACCGCCCTCCCCACCGTCATGGTCGGCCATTTTGCGAGGGAAATGGGCGTGGTCAGAAATTAGGCGGAAAAAAATTAGGTGAAAAAGTTCACGAAAGTCAAATTGTACTTAAGGAAACAAATGCCGAACACAAAGCCAATTGCATAAAGTGATAAGTGCGCCAATTCTGAGCAATCAAAAGTTAGACAACTTTCTCGTTTTATTTCATAAAGTTTATTATAACACCTGTAATATACTTAATAAGTAATTTCATATTATGAAATTAGTCATGTGAAATATGAAATAATACGCTTAAAGTGTATTATTTTATATAAACTTATGAAATCTTTGGATTCTATAAGTTATGTTACGGTTATGTTAAGGTTAACATGGTATTCCGATAAAACGGACCCAAATACATTAACCCGACAAGACGACCCGTCAAATGATTTGATAATCATAAGTTACATAGCCTAACCTTAATTTCAATCCTAACCCTAAACCGAAATCGGTACTTGTTATATGCAAATTTGTTTAATTTCAAACTAATTGAATCTAATTAAATCTAGATCCAACGAGATAGAAAAATTTGGCGTTTATTTTAAGCTGCTTTGGATTTTCCTATTGAAAATTAAATATTTGAATTTAAAGTTTATAAAGTAAATGTCTAAACTTTCAACTGCATAATAAAATCAATATTATATATTATATATTTATTTATTGAATGCAGAATTATGCTAATTTGATTTTATTATTTATTATTTTTAAATAGATAATGTATTTTAAAATATTATTAAAGTAGGCCTTAATAGACCTTATGATAGAAGAAATTGCGGAGTGCGTTAGCTATTATGTTTGCCATTATAAGTTAGGTCTAGCTAAGTTGTTTGAAAGGATTAATAATTACTTTGATCTAACTCTCTTATCATATTTATTCTCTGAATCTTGCTAATTCTTTTCAGAATTTAAATTAAACTCTATTATCGATACAAAATTAAAAGTTCTTTAGTCGTAAAATTATGCCACATGCTATATGAATATATTTGTTAATCAACGCATCATACTCAGCTTTTAGAAGGTCATTTAATCTAAAAGAATATCCAGTTGAAACACTTACAGTTTGAAATTGTAATTTAAATGTCTAGCATTGTCAAGGAGACTGGTGAACTTATGCAATGTATAGTGTGGGAGTTGGTTTCATTTTTTAGTATTTCTACTCCATGCTAAAAGTTGTTTACGAAACGATTGATATTTTGCAGATAAATAATGATGAGAACAAGTTTGATCATTATATTAATGGACAGGATAAATCAAAAGGAAACTGGATGCGTTTTGTCAACTGCGCTCTTAAAGAAGCTGATCAGAATGTTGTAGCTGTACAGTTTTATAATCATATTTATTATCAGACTTGTGTAGATATTTGTGAAGATGTTGAGTTGCTTGTTTGGTATGGAAACGATTACGCAGACGAGTTGGGACTTTTGCCAACAGTTGCTGATAATCGTAACAGTCCTTTGTAATTTTCATCAGGTGTGTTTTTGATTTTGATCTAATGTTATAATTTACAAAAAATATATATAATAGCCATTGCAAATATTTATAAACATTCTTTTATGGATTAGGAGGCAGCCAAATAAAGACCGTTTATTACATAATGATAATAAATAAAGCATTCATTGTTTTTATATGCACTTAATTTTCATTTTTACTATCCCGATTGCTATTCCGATTTTTATTTTGGCAAAATTGTTATATAAGACAATACTCTCACAGGCTATTGGATATTATTTGTGATAGATTTTTTCATATATAAAATAGTTTCTAAGGGTTTTAATTAAATATTTTATTTCAGCTTTACCACAAAGTTGTCGCATTATGTCTGGTGCAAAAAGATGTAATCAACTGAAAGTATCATCCAATGATTTGTCAGTTGTTGTTGCTGATGATTCTATTTCAATTCCTATACTACGAACTGTGTCACCAATTTCAGAAGTCATATCTGCAATATCAGAGGCTGCAAGCCTGCAACAGTACCTTCATCCTTAGCAGAGAATCTTCCAGTAACTTTAGATGTAAAATCTTCAAATTCTATTGTTGCTAGGGTTGCCAGGTGTCCAGTATTATACCGGACTGTCCGGTATAATAATAGACCAAATACCGGACATACAAATGTCCGGTATTTTCATTGCAGATAAAAAACAATTTTTTATCTAATATTAAGGTGTGAAAATCTACCCTTTGTGACGATTTTAGTTGGAAATGTTGCGGTGCATTTGAATAATTATAGAAATAATAAAAAGAGACTTGATTAAAACTCTGTTCACGCATAATAATTTTGTGATTTTAAGGTTTAACTACAATATTATTAGGAAAGTGATTCTTTGATAACAATTATTCATAAAATAATGCTAATTATTGAAACATACTTCATCAAGTTATCATGTAATAATGGATTTATGTAGAGTTCAAAGATGCTGAAAGTTATTCATGTAAGTATAAAAAAATTAGAAAGTTGTACTTATAATTTATTGATACATAGGCTTAATTTAAAAAGTAGATCTATTTTTACATTTTAATTTATCGGTAGATAGAATCAGAACACTTAAATAAAATAAATGAAAGGCACTTTAGATAGTAGGATATGTACGATTGTTGTTGATCACATATTTGAAAATTGTTTATCTCATCAATGAAGCAATGTCTAATTTCTCACAATATTGGTAATATTGAGCTTGGTTAAATTGATATTTTCATTTTTTGGTATAAAAATTTTATAACTGTTGAACGCATTTATATATCATTTATATGACATTTAGTAGTTATATGTCAAATTTTATCGTTAAAACACTGACAAAAATTTGAGATAAAATATTTTGGCTTAGTTATCGAATATTTTGCAGATGTTTAATTTTGGGAAAACGTATGACATTATTATATACTACAAACTGCTGGCGACGACTAAGAAAAATGTGACGACAAGTAGAATATTTATGATGACAAGCTATTATGATTGAGAATACAAATACGTCATGGTTACACAGAGAATTTCTGACTATTTTCTAATTATAAATCATTTGAGATATTTCATTTATATAATAATTTCTCAATCAAGCAAAAAGTTTGGAATTACTTTGGACGAATCTATTTTAAATTCTTAAACTTTTATTTTAAACAGTGGTGACGCCAAGACGTCACAAAGGGAGGAGGGGCCAAAAAAGTATGTGATGACATTTTGCAGGGAATTTGTTACCCATGTCAATGCAACTAATTTTAAGCAACCTATTAATATTTCATCTGAAGTTGATGTGAGTTCAGCTGTTCCTCTTGCTTGTAGCAGTCAGTCAATAGTTCATCACAGTCTTAAGTCTATAAGTCAGCAATTGCAGATTTTGTTGCTACAAAGCGTTGAACCTAACTCGGGTATATTGTAATTTACAGATCAATAATCTACACTTTTATTTAATTTTGTTATTAATTTCTTTTATTTACTTAATTTAATATCTCAACCCCCCTCCCCTGCCCCCACCATGTTTCCTGTCTTTACAATTTGATCTTTTTGGGAGAGTAAATACAGTAAGATATTACTATGTTAAATTGTTTTTACATTTTTTACTTAAATATTAATTACTAAAATGGTATAAAAGAGGAAAAATGGTACCATATTAAAATGAACCAGGAGAAACCGGCCTTGACAAAAAATCCCTTGACAAATCGGCCCCTGACAAGAATGCCTTGACAAAATGACCCCTTTCTTGACAGAATGGCCCGAAAAAACAATTGATAAACTGCGAGAAATTACAGTAGTGAATTAAGTAATTAATTTAATTATTTATTTAATTTATTGAATGTAATTTAATGAATAAATAGATGAATTAATAAATAAATAAAAATTGATATAATTCATTAATTGATTACTAATGAATTATAATTAATCAACTCTATAATTAATTAATTAACTAAAATTAATTAATTATTTAAGTAATTATCATTAATAATTGAACTAATAACAATTTTGTATAATTAATTTAATTAAACAATTCAAATTAACGAATTAAAATGAATCATTCAATTAAATACAATAAATTAAAAGTAATTAATTATTTTTAGTTATTAAATTAATTAATTATTTAATTTTTTGATGCCTTTTTATAGTGGTTTGTAAGTCAAGATGTTTTTGCCACGGGAAATTTTTTGTCTTGGATCATTTGAAGAGCCACCAGTAAAAATTTATGCACTTCTCAGAAAAGCGCAGGGGGGAGACGACCAGGGGGAGGGGATAGATTTAGCGAGAGATTTTTTTTAGCAAATTCCTCTATTATATATTTTACATTTCAGTAAATTTTATTTGGGTTTCCAACAGAGAAATTAGCTATAATTGTCTATAAAATTGTTCTATAATTATGATGCTTAATTATAATTATTTTATTTTTTAAACTGAACTATTATTATAATATTTAAATTACAATTTTCTTTGTTATGTATTTTTTATCGTGTTGAGATCAATTTCTAAAGAAAAAGCCCAAGTTATCAAAAATAATTCTATGATTGCTGATATAGTTGATGAGATGCACGAAGAATCATCAACATCATGTTTGCAACTTGTTACACGCAGGCGTCCTGGGAGATCAACTAGCAAAGAGAAACCTTACAAGTGTGAAATGTGTGAAGCTGCAGTCATTACTAAGCAGTATTGTAGTAGACATGTTGAGGCATAGAATAGAAAACTGAAACCATTTAAATGTGAACATTGCGATTACAGATTTGCTCAAAAACAGCATCTTGATGGACATATCAATGTAGTACATAGAAACTGAAACCATTTAAATGTGAACATTGTAATTATAGATGTACTCGGAAAGTTAGTCTTGATATACATATAAATGCAGTGCATATAGGAAACTGAAACGGTGAAACCATTTAAATGTGAACATTGTGATGGTAGATGTAGTGAAAAACGAAATTTCAATAGAGATATCAATGCAGTGCATTTAAAAGTAAAATCTCTCAAGCGTAAATTCAAGTAAATATGAAAATATTTCACTGAATTTCTTGCACCGTTTTTTAAGGTGCTTAATTAGTTTATCTAAATGCTCTTTCTCATTCGTACTTTTTTATATTTTATATTTGAGCTTAAGTATTGTCGTTAAGCAATACTGGTAATTACTTTTATGTATGTCTAATATAATATACAAAATAATATTATAATTATAATATGCATTATATTGCTTTATTTTATTTGCTACTTAAGCATAATGACTTTAGATTAAGTTTAATGTTTGTTGTAAAAATTATAAAATTATTAAAAAAATTTGTTATGTTTTTGCTTTGTGGCCCCTTTAAGTATTTAAGTTATTGTATTTAAGTTATTGGCGCCTAGAATGATCTCACTTTTTCGTAAACGCAGCACTGTCTTCAAATATGATTTATGAAGAAAGTTTTATATTTTAAACTCAAGTTGATTAAAGTTGAGACTGTAATAATTATTGTAGTCGTCAAAAACTGTTTCTAGAAAAATACAGCTCTGTAAACACTGTTTCTTAGAGTCGTCACTGAAAATAAATTTAAGTTAACCCTTGATAACTATAATAGATTACAATTACGCCTGTTTAGTGGTTCTTATATAAACGATGTTTTGACCAGTTGAAGTTTGACACAAATATTTGAATTGAAGAGCAAAGGGGAGGGTTGGAGTTTTAACTACAACGTTTTAAAAAGGGTGTCATAAATTAAATAACTCAATGTGAACATAAATAAAACGTTCATATGATTTTAACAGGGAGACTCTCATAATTCTTAAATTCAGGCTTCGCTATACCGCTTGCACATATTTATCCTATATTTGGATGACTATGTTACTAATTTGCTCCCCCACACAGCTGATTAAAACCGAAATGATGGCTCTGACAACAAGCTCTGAAGTCTTTGCCTTAACTATATGTAGGATAATTTTAATCAAATATAGAATCTATATATAAAGTAAGCATATTTTTTTATAATATTTGATGCTTTTTTCGGTTTTAATATATTCATCATAATTAAAGTAGTTACTTTGTATCAATTGAGTATGTCTAATGTAAGGATTAAGAATATATGATTTGATGAATTATCAAATCATGTTCTGCAATTTTATACCATGTGCTATCATG
>JAQIXG010002597.1:0-17229 GCA_034700105.1 Oconnorella tubifera | reverse complement strand
GAATAAGGTTAGGCCGTTTATCCAACAATACCCGATTTGCAGGCATTTTGAATTTTATTGTAATATTGAATTTTTAAATTGCCTGAAAATAGCTACCACTGGGTTATGGCCTCTGACTATCAGTCCTTTGTTCGGTCCAATGTTTGGTGGTAATGTTGTCAACGTGTCTGGACCTTGTTTTTTGACTGGAATGAACATCAAATGTCGCTTTGGTAATACTGTATCCACAGCCTATTACTGGGGAGACATGATGTAAGTAGCTTTGTAGAATTGTATCATTTTTCTCTCTTTTTGCAGATTTTACTAGCTAAGCAATCAAATGATTTCTACAAGGTTAATTGAACCAGAACACTCATAACTTTTTAATCTCTTATGATATAAATTTGTCTGACATCTAAACAAGCTTATTCGCATAATATCATTTGTGCTTCATAAACTGGATATGTAGCCAAAATGATATTATGAAGATTAGCTTGTAGAGATATCATACAAATTTACTTCATGAGAGAATAAAAATTTATATGTCTGTTCTGGTTCAATTAACTGTGTAAAAATATTTGACTTAGATGCTAATAAAATATGGTCACATAACAAGAGAGAAAAAAACTTGTATATGAGATTTATTCTCTTTAGATGTACAATGTAGGCTATTACCAAAATATGATCATATGGTAATCATATTACGATAGAGCAGAATACAAAGTCTGTCTTAATCTGTTGAATTTGTGTGAAAGTTTTTATGGTTTTTTTTTGAATCAGGCAGGTGATGTGTGTTCAGCCAGTGTTATACGAAGTCGGACCAATCACTCTAAGTGTCAGCACAAATGGAGGATTAAATTATTACTTTAGTACTACTTACACTGTCAGTAAGTATGCATTTATATATATAGAAATGTACTTTCAGATTAACAATAGGAATTTATGTCTTTACTTAAAAGTACAATATTATTAACACTTTCAAATTATTCATTTCAGTGCAACAAGAGAGAGTTCCAGAACTTGGTGTTCAAGTTGTCAACACAAACAACGATTGGCTAAATCCCACCACAATAACTTTGAATTGGAACCCTTTGAATTTGACTTCTGAATGGGGAAATCTTGTGACCATACAACTGCTGGGATACTCAGATGTAGAAAACAACACTTACTGTATTTGTTAATTTATGCAGAGTCATAGCTTAATTAACAAAATAATGTAAACTATACTGTAGTTATAGCTTAGAAGTTAAGTTATTATAATAATTATTAGCATTCGAAACATTACTACACATTTTCAGTGGTAACTATATTGTGGTATATATTAATTTGCCAGATTTTGTAATTTGTGGGTCATAAACCATTAAATATATATTTTTTATACATAAATATACATATTTATACATTTACACATACACGTTTTATTAGACCTTTTTAATAACTTGTATAATTTATATTTTATCCAGCAAGACAGATAACAGATTTATTGCCTAAATAATATATGAATCTCATATTATATATATTTCACATTTCACATAATTTAAATTATTGAAGTATTTTTAAATTTGACAGCAAAAATGGCAGATCATCTATACGTTTGCTTTTGAAGCATCAAACAGTGGAACGTATACTTTTACGTACAGCAGACAGATGTGCTACAATCAGAACAATCACATGGTCTGCGCAAACTTCAATCTGGGAGCTTTCCGTGTTAGTCTTAGCAATTGGCAGTGGGACTATAGCAATCCTATGTAAGTTACTCAAATATTTTATTAGCAGTAATATTTGAAATGTAATTAACTGTCAATTTACCCTGTTTCATTATAGAGTTCATTTTTTCTGCACTATGAAAATATTGTTCAGTCTGAATAATATTTATCCATTTGATCAACTACATGTAGATATTATATTAGTAATTAAAAATGATAAAAATTATTTATACTTTTTATAATCATTAGTAATATAATAGAAGTAACTCTGACCAAAGATCAGAGAACATACCAATACGAGTATATTAACCGTTTATTATTAAATGAAAGAAAACAAGTTTAAATTTACTTGTTTATACATTTTTTTACTTTTTAAATTTAACTAGAATTTATTTTTAACAAGGATATATTTTAATCGATTTAATCTTGATTTTATTATCAATGATAGTGTCAAATTTATTTTGTATGTCATTTTTGTAACTTTTTGAATTATAAACGTACAGTGCACTATGGAGTTCAATGGTTCCACTGGGTTGGTTCATGGAGGAGCAAGTGAGTTACTTGCAGGGCTGGAATTGGGCTCATAACACTTGTCAAAAATGGTACACGAATGACAGCGCTGTGACCAATTGGCATAACTACCTACCGGCCTGCCCGTGTACTTTCAATCAGAGTTATGTTGACTTTGGGCGCTTTGTTCAGACGACAGACTGCAATCAGTTGAATTACAATAAACCAGGAGGCTGTCCTCGCAACCAAGGCGCAATGGCTTGTTTCGAGAGCACCAATATCACGTGAGTATGACTCTACATTAGCAATTATGTCTGATTCAATAGCAAATACAGAATCATATATTTATCATGGATTACTCTTGGAATACTACTCGTATTTATAATTTTTATACAAAGATTACATTTTTTTAAATATTGTTTAAAATGGCAATTTAAAGAACAATTTGTAAGATGCTAAAACTCTGAAACTAATCCAAAGCAAGCATCACTTACTGTATACTTTACTAGATCTGATAAAATTTCAACAGCAAATGTTTGAAGATTTTTGCAGTACATTAAATTTTGTAAGATAAAAGTGCTTTGGCGTTTATATGCAAATAATTACTATTGAAAAAATATTGAATTAAGCTAATATACTATTATTGTTAATTAGCACATATGGATCAAGCACCCGATGCTGCTACAACTCTTATGGAAATCTTATGTACACTGGGGATGCTGTTAATGGAAGTATCAGTCAGCGTAGTGACCCCTGGGGAATGTACCCGTATAATACTTCTCCTAACATTCCGTCTATTTCTAATTGGGAAAATGATTTGCTTCCTTACTACTACTGTTGTATATGGGAACAGAACGCTTATGACTGTTTTAATCTCTATATGACTGCACGTCAAACTCAGGACTGCAAGAATTATAATCCACCCGGACATGGTATGAGAAACAAGTTCAATATAGCATATTAATAATAATTTTGGTATGTTAAAAAACGTTCATGGGGAGTCATATTATTAGACTACTAAATAGTAACATAACTTGTTCATAAAATTCGCTGAGTAAATATGTCTAGGACTGATCACTTTTTCTACTGTTTGTTTTTGCTTCTTAATCGAAATAATTTGAATTAAATCAGTTTTTCTAACTGTAATCTTAATAACGTAAGAACAATGTAATAACATAAGTTTTTTTAACTTTATTTCTGTTTGAAGTCTTTAATTAATTATTTGATGTGTCATCTATTATCTTTAATTATCCTATGTAAAGTCATCAGTTATTTAACATTATTGTAAATATAGGTCTGCTTACAATAATCTACATTTTTCTCATTTATTTGGTGTTTTTTTGTTCCTATTTATGTTATACACTGCTTTGATGTGAATAAATAGAAGAATACATAGAAGTTATTCTAACATAACCATTGTGTTATGTGCATACAGCAACGGCATTTGGTGATCCTCATTTCGTTACGATGGACGGCACACTGTATACTTTCAACGCCTGGGGCGAGTACTGGCTGCTTGCTGTTACTAATGCTCAGGTTGCCGGGGGAGCTGTCAACTTTGCAATGCAGGGAAGATTCCAACAGCCAATGAATCAAAGCTGTAAGTATCATATTAATACTGAAATTATAGATATCTTTAACTGAAATCTGCATATTTTAAACTATCTTGAAATTAAGATATAAAATCTGATTTTTAAAATTAAGTATTTAACAGAAATCTGCATATTTTTAAGTAATCTGCATTTTTTTAAAAAAAAGCATTGATTATACAGTAAAAATCGATGTTTTTTAAGCTATCTCAGAGACTTCAATAAAATAATACATAATTATGCAAGGTTTATAAGTCATGCATAGGTTATGCAAGGCTTTAGTTCATAACTTTTTTTTAAACTAAGCCCAATCAAATTTTATTTATTAAAAATACAAGTTCAAGCAATGATAATAATTGCGTGTTTCATTTTTCAGGGGGCCAAATTCGTGCGACTGTGATGACAGCGGTTGCAATGCAACTCAACAACGGGGTGACAGTCACAGTAATGTCCAACTTGTATTCACGCATTGAACGATTATTGGTTTATGTTGACAGCACTTTACTTAACTTTACATCACCTTCCCAATACTGGCAACAGTTCCCAGGTAATGCATTCGTAAATAATATCTTTCATAAACTGCAATCGCATGTTCTAAATATGGAAGTGATTTTTAACATTATTTAGTTATTTCCAATTTGATACTGATTCACATTGTAATAACTAAATATCACAATGAATTTATTTTAAATCATTAGCTGAGATTTTTCTTTAATTCTCTTTATTTAGTTCAATTGGACACTATTTTCTTATGGATTTAAATAATTTTAGAATCAAATATTTAACAATAGATCTTTAAAATCAACGTTATGTGTAAAAATCACCATAGTATGTATAAGATAACTATATAAAAAATTCAGTAAATAGTCTTTTACACGTAACTGAACAATCATCCTAATTACTCTATCACAGTTGTCTGCATTAAAAAATAATATACTCAGTTTATTTGGTCAAATTAATATGCATTTGTATGTTACAAAATATAAATGTTTTGGTTATCTATATCTAGATTTCATAATAGTGAATAATGATCTGACTGGAGCCTACAGCAACTTCACAGTGATATTTCGTATCGGTATTGGTATCAATATCGGTTGGAGAACTGGTATTTTAGAAATGTTTGCTACAATACCACCAGAGTTTATGGTTGGTAATTACGTAATTCCTTTATTACGCTCACAAAAAGTAATTTAATTGAATATTTTCATGATGGGCAGTCTATTGAATAAGCCACATAAATGTATTTATTTATTTATTTTGCTTCAAACGCTATCATTTTTTAATGAAGTTATTGCATAAATTTATTTTAAAAAAGAGTATTTTTAAAAGAAAATGCTTGTATGTAGATAGAGATTATTTCTAATCATAAATAATGCTGTTTTCACGCAATAGTGAAGCTTTTCAAACCGCATGCTACTTAAAGTTTACCAATGTGATAAAATATCATAAAAATTAACCAATATTTTCACAATTTACTATATAATTTACAATTTTCAGTCAGTAAATTGACAGTTGCTCATATTTTAACTACGTTTTAAAAGCAAACCATTTAAATGTAACACTTTCTGAACCTACAATTGTATAATAATTTAGAAAGAGTAAATAAATTGATGACTTAAAGATTATTTTCTGTTTTTAGAGAGCCACGGGCGGTTTGTTTGGTTATTGGAATGGTAATCCTGCTGACGATTTGATGCCCCGAGGAAGTACAAGCACACCAATCAGTGCCGCTGACTCTCAGTCAGTGTTCTATTCATTTGGCCAAACGTGTAAGTATTTAAATTCAAATCGTCTTATTAATTGTATAGCATATTATAAGCAATGTTTGGCTTTTGTAACTGATTTTTGTCTACATTTATTTGCTGTTAATAAACATATTATAGTCTTTCATAAACTATTAGTACAAAATTGAAATTTGTTTAAGGCCTAATAGAATATTAAATTACTTTAAACATCAATTTTCATCAAATCACATAAAATATATTGTTTATAATCAGAGAAACTTTGAAATTTCTGAAAATTTGTGCATGGTAAATAATATCGCTTTGAGTTTTTAGTAAATGGAATAGTACATGAAATATCCTGGCTTCTATAAATCATCATAAGATTGTACTGTACAGGGATAGTTCAGCCCCAGGAGTCCATATTTACCTACGCTTATCGTGCAAGTCTTAACTACAACTACTACCGCAACACCTGGTTTGTTCCTTACTTTGTCGCAACGTTTCCACCGAATTCAACCGTGACATCGGGTCAGGTGAATGCCGTCTGTTTCTCTGACACTTCATGTCAGTATGATTACATGGTGACAGAGAATGAGAGCATTGCGATTGACACGCATGCCATTACTATGTGGGACGCACAATTACGTTCTATGGGCGCCTATGGTAAAGTATTGCTTTAGTATAAACCCAATTGTAAATTGAGTTTTTAATATTGCTGTTTTTATTAATTTAAAACAATAATACATTAATTGTTTTCCTTATTAATAATATAAATCAACACATATTTGTCAAGGCCCATTAGAGAAGTTGTTAAAGCGCTGGATTCGAAATCGATCAGTCCAGGTTCGAATCTCGTATATAGGATATAGTTTACTATTACTCTAACTCGCTGCATTCTTTAGTAGACGCGCTTAAATTGACGGCTACTTCTACATCTTTCATATACTACGGTATTCCAGACATTAAATGTAACCTTCAGTTGAACTTTTTCACTACTGTACAATTTTCAGATCTTTTTTATTACGGACTGATTAATTCTTGCAGTGACTTCTTGTGGTTGGCTAAACATTCCCGACAGTATAAGACAACAACCAATCAGCTATTTGATGGGTAGTCAGGTGACCATCAGAAATTGCATGAATGGTTTCCTAATGGTTAGTACAACGGGGACCTATCAGTTGAGTTACAGCTGTCAGTCTACTGGAACATATCAATCGGCAGCATGGACTCCTGCTATTACCCTGCAGTGCAACTGTAAGCAGACATTTATTTGCATAGAAGTACTTCTATGCAAACATTGCTATTAATTTTGCAACATTTTGTAAATATTAATGCCAACTGGCGAAATTTTGGCTAGCGATGCCATATTTTGGACATAGACATTTTGGAATCACTTCACACTCTATACAATGAGAGCATGCCCACCTTCACGAAAGCATAGCCACATTTATTGCTCCAGTGAGTTTCGAAACATCGCTCAACATTGTCTTTATCGCGCGATATTTTGATATATGTCAAATTATCGCATCGGTGGGTTTTGGCCTCTACTCTCGTACACAAAACGACATCAAATTAAAATATCCTGAAATGTAATCTTTACATAAAAACTTAAGCAGTTACAGTTACAGCAGATTCTTATAAGAAGTTTCCCTAAATGACTGAATCTGGAATTTCTTCGTATAAAAATGGAATCTTGCATAATAATCTAAAGAGAAAGTGACACATTTAGTTTCACATTTGAGTCTATCAGATTTGTCTATGTAGTCTCTCTTATATTGTTGTCTAATGCTTAGTGCAATATTAAGACAATAATGTTTATGATTTAAGAAAACATAAACATTACATGTTTATGATTTAATAAACTATATTTATAGCACATAGAAAAACTCTGTAAAACCCAGTTTAAATTGTTTGATTCCAGTGTTAATAATAAAGTTATTTTATGTAGGGTTGAATTATCTGCTACCTCCATCAACCATTGAAGCAATCGCTATACCCATTTGCATCTTGGCCGTCATTGGGGCAATTGCAACTGCTGTTTTGCTCTGGCGTTTTCACAAAAAAAGACATGCAGTACGGGAAGAACGTAGAGATAAACGAAGGTAATCAAGTCATTCCTGCTATATTTGTAACATTTTATGAATATAGCAAAATACAACTTAAAACTGTGACGCAGACTTAAATTAATTATTGCATTTAGATTATGCTAAATATGTGTGCAACTTGAGATGTCATCGATTAGAATTAGCTTGTAATTCTAATATATTTGTTAATATTATGAACTTCATTCTCTAAGTACTTTCTTCTACAGTTTTTAAATATTAATTAACATTTGTAAAGCAACAGTAGCATAAACTCAATGAGTCAGATTACTTTATATTAAATATAAAGACTGAATTTCATTCAATTTTCTTCCAATTTGCTACTCTTTATATTTTCAGAGGTGATCCAACCGCTGCATCTACCGCTGATCTCGTCCCAGGAAGCAATGGCAACCTTCCCGCTCCTCCCATTGTCTCCTCATCTTACCCAGAAACAAAACAATACAACAACAACATCGTGACTGGCATGCTCAGCGACAGTTACCTCGAACGTGGCAGTCGTTCTTCCACCCCTTCTAAAATGTCTGTCATGACCGGTGTTTCAAACGTACCAAATGGTCAGGCAACCAACCCAGCTATGGTCACTCTGTCTGTCAACCAGCCCCCCGTAGCTCCTTACCGTTCCCGTACACCAAGTCAGGGTTATCCAACCGGCAGCCGTCCGGTTACTCCGGCTGATGGTATGACTCGTACTGTGATGTACGCCCAGGATCCCGGACATGGGACCACTGTGACGATCCAAACACAAAGACCTGGTATGTACGAGAATCCGCCAGGAATGAATGACTACTACGCTCGTAGGTATGCGCCACATGCATCGCAGGATAATGACAGCGAAGTGTAGGAGTGTTGCTCGAATTGGGATGGGCAAGTTTTGGGATGGACATTTAAGGATGTTTAATATATAGGCGTATTGATCTATAAGTATTGACATATTTTGCTTATATAAGGACATTAGAAACATTTTAGATGCCAGAAAATCGGACTATACTGCGTATGCAAGATTTTTATTCTTTTTTAAGGTTGTTGCAAACTAAAAGACAATTGTAGTGTAGTGATGGTGTAGCATAGTGTAGATAACATAATGTTGATGCATAAAATTATGCTCATGTAAGAATGTTGCGTTTGCTCAAGTGCTAAGGTAATTAAAATATAGTGAAAGTCTTTAAACTCTGAAACATACTATGTTAGGAAGCGCAATCCAAGTTAGTTTGGACAAATGAGACTATAATACAAGTATATATAATAGGCTTAATTGTATGTAATAGTTTAAGAGTAACATGTTGGAACACTCTTAACTACCTCTATCATTGATAGCTTGACATATCAAAAAACTTATGAACATCTTAAACAAAACACAAAATGTTAGACCAAGCAATATAAATGCTTTTTTGAATTTGCCTTGCATGTGTATTACTAAAAATGGTTTTTATGTGATATTTTAACTTATATCTAGCGTGAAATTATGCTATGCTATTGTATCTAGGATAAGTTTGAATCAATTTTGTTAATGTTGATTAATATTGTTAAATTTGTTTCTGTTATTAAAATTCCACGGATTTGTAGAACACAGCCATTTGTAACTTTTTTAGGGTATTGGGGATTTGTCGATATTATTGTTCAGTGTCCTACTATCGAATAGCAGCCTTTATAATGTATTGTTATTATTTTGGGGGGGGCTCAGAAATATACCCCACATAACCCCCACATTTTAAAACATTACTTGTTATATATTGCTTTTGATGTTAATAAAGTTTTATTTGGTCATTTTTATTTTTTGAAATTACAAACAATCATTGCTTGCTATTGGATGATTGATATCTAACAATCTATAAAATTATTATTATTATTATTAAGCCCATTATTATTTTTATGCTAATGGGCATGACAAATAACATTCTAATTGCAATTTTAAATTTATTTTAATGACTCGATTAATGAAAAATGCTCAGTGACTGAATCCTATTCTCTCTGATATTTCAATATTTTCTAGTATTCAATGTATTCTAGATTGAAAATCGTTTTCAATTTTTGGGCAATCAATTTAAGCGATTGCCTTTTCTGAATGCTTAATTCTGGGTTTTGCATTAATATTATCAACTGTTTGATATGATTATGCTATTCATATTTCGCTACTGTTTTGTACTTTGATTAATATTATGCTTTTAAAATGTTCACTGGCTTATTATAATTTGCACTTAACAACTAGCCTATCTTAAAAAACATGATGTAATCAAATATTATAATTTTTATCAATGTGACATAAAATATTATGCAAATGTATCACTACTATATTGTACTATATACTGCATACACTGAAGAATCCTTAATAATTCAGGAAATCATCTTTATGAGTCTAATTTTCCTTGCAGTGGACACCTTATACAATGCAAGCTTACATATGTATAATGTCCGATTTTAAAATAAAGTATACAGCACACTGTAAAATACAAGTATCCAAGATTTTATGCCGCTGGCTGTAACTATCGAATGATTATGATCATTAATTGTTATTCTGCATCAGTGACTTTGTTTGTTAAATCTAGTTAATGCTAGTTAGAAGTTCTTAGAGTTCGAATACCAAAAATCTCACTATTTCTCTAACTTGATGCACCCTTTAGTACGCTGCTTAAATTGACAGCTACATCTGAGATATTATTATAATACAGTAATCCATGACATTAAACTTTTTCTTTTTAAATAACTCAAAGTTCTAAAAGACTGAAAACAAAGTAATCTAAATAGTCATTTAATTACACTAATAATAAAATTAAAATATAAATATTTCAAAAACATTAATAACAATAAAAATGACAGTAAACTAGACACAAAAACAAAGTAAGAAGCTTGATCCTAAATAAGCTGACACAAAACTAAACTAGCATAAACAATATCGTACCTATTTAATATTCTAATAATTACATAGATATTAAAATTGTTTTATAAAAGAATTAATTAGTAAAATTAGACATTTCCTAAAGCCATAAAGAAAACATAGGAAGAAGTCAAATAATTCTCTGATTCAGTCAAATTACTACAGAAAAATGCATTACAGCACACAATTGATTCCTAAATAAATTCTGTTATTTAATTTTAAGTTCAAAGAATCAGAAAAATTAATAATGCAATTATTGACATTACAATTTGTGAGTTTACAAGCTAAACAAGAATGATAATTTCAATGAAGACTTTAAGAATGAAAAACTACTTACAATAAGAAACAAAAAACCTATAAATGTCAATTTATGCAACATTCCACATCATACTTGAACTTACAGAAATAATCAGTCACCTCTGTTTTAGGTGACTAATGTTTTTAGTTGCCACTTATAACTTTCTGGCAACTTTTTTAATTTTTAGATCTTATTCTAACTGCTTAAATATTAAAATTTGAATCATGACTTTATTTTAATTGTTTTTATGCTAAAAGGTTTATATCATTAAACAATAAAAAGCTATTCAATTAAATGATATAATTCAAAAAATTTATATCATTCAAATAATAAAAACATTCCTCTTTTATATTAAAATGCATACAGAAATTAAGAGCATCTTCGACACTTATGCTATACATGTTCCAATTAAAGTTTAACCAATAATCAACACAAAAAACTACTATAGAAGAAAGTATAGTTATAAACTAGAGTTCACACATAAGTTCTGTCAATGAGAAGTTAATCAGATCTCAGTTATAAGAATATAAAGCGAAATGTGTTCATTTATCCACGTTGTAGAAAGACTATTGTGCATCCAGATCTAAGCCAACACTGGCAAAAGTAGTGGCCCAGCGTCCTGGCTTGGCTTTGGCGAGATACAGATCTATCGTGTCCTTCCGTACCTATAGACAATAGCGCGCAATAGCGAATCAGAATAAGATCTGTAAATTAATTTAAGATTCATTTCAGCAGCCTAAAATAAATGACTATTAAAGATTCACATTTCAAAACTTGATATTGGGTTTATAAAAAAATTACAATTAATTAATTACATGAAGGATGTAATAGTAAAAACATACACACAAATCAATGCCACAGAACATTAGCTATAGAAAACTACCATTATTACCTTACTTTTTGAATCTTTAAAATCGAAGAAATAAGATTTAATCTCGAATATTTTCATTTTCACTTAGCAAATCTTTACAGTAGAAATATAAACAATACACTTGTAATTATATTGTACACAGTACAAAAAGAATTTCTTAGAACCATGAAAAAAATTCTCATACCTTACAAATACTGATGATATTAATACAGTATCATCACATATTATTAATATCATTAATTATTAACTTGTCATGACTTTATGACTTTTCAATACTGAATTTCAATGGAGTGAAACAATACAATAAAAGCAAATAACAAACTAACCCTATAGTATGTTTTTTTCCTGTCTGTCAATATAGAGTCAGGAAGACGTTTAGCTGTATATCTATATCTCTTAAATTTGCCATCACTTCTCATGACCACAGTTAAAATAAAAGATCTATGAAACAACAAAAATTATTATTCATTTAAACGATTTATGAAAAAGGGAAGTGTCACAAATGAAATTTTGACAGAAATGTTACAAATATAAAGAGTAAAATATTGCATATAAAAGATTGAAATGTTGCATGTAAAAGAGTGAAATGCCGCGAATGAAATTCAATATTGTGTTACGAGAACTGCCATGATAAGAAATTGAGTTCTATACTAATGTTGACTGGTTACAATAAGAAACTAGTCATTAAAAACTAACAGAGAAATCTCCTAACTGAAAACTACATTAATATTATAAAATATAACTGTAATACATAGTTTAGTAATGCAAAAGCATTGCTGAACTATGCTTTTTAAATAGCATATGCATAAACTATGAGATGTTATTTCAATGCTACTACATACAAACATATAGAAGGCATTACTTAGTCTCTTAATGAACAACTCATTTTTTAACAGTATTTACTTTTAACAGTATTACATATATTACTTTTAACAGTATTACTTGTATTACTTTTAACAACATTACTTATATTACTTTTAACAGTATTACTTGTATTACTTTTAACAGTATTACTTTATTACTTTGTATTACTTATAACAGTATTAGTTACATAAGAATATCTAACAACTCATAGGTAACCTTTCATCCAGCTCTAGATTTATTTCAGCGTTAGACGCAGCTTTGCCAGAAAAGTTTTTCTTTAAACCTCTGATGTCAACGTCCACATGAACGTAAGCATCGCAGCGTTTTGGATCGTCTCTATAACCCGCTGCAAAGTCGCAAGAGAAAAGGTCGTTGAAGAAAATATAAATATTAATCCTTGAAATTAAAGGGTTGATACGATGCACCGCTTTTTGGCTTAATCAAAGATTTAAAGTCTTTAGTTTAATCGCACGCTAATTTCATTAAATCGTTTTAATAGCTGAGTAAACTTTTTCCAAAAACATACTGACAATAATTATACTGACAATTTGAAATTTAATCCGAATATTCCAGTCAACATTGTAAAAACCTATCAAGATTAATGCGAGTTGCATTATAAAATATTATAAAAAGATATTGCAAAAATAACATGTTTTTTATAAATATTGTTAAATGTTAATGTGAACTTAAATACCTGATATAATTGACCAATTATATCAGATTACTAATAGTTATAATTACTATTACTTGATTGATTAGTATATCACATAATAACAAACGGAATAAAATTTATATTATTTTTTTCATTCACAGTATTGTTTCATCGAAAAAAAAAGACTTTCAAATGTATCGTGAAACTTTAAAAACGAACTGATAAACAACTAGGTAAAATAACCAAACCGGCTAAAGTAACATAAATAAATAACCACTCACCAGCAGGGGTCATATAATCATCCCCAGCATTAGCCATTGCGTTGCCTTACAATAAATAATACAGGAAGCGGCCGCACTTAACTTATATCCATATACATGTTAAGATCAGAACTTGCAAAAACTAACGAAATATAAAAATAATAATTGTTTTAACATAAAAATATGCTATAACCCAAAATACCTGTTTTGTCTATATCTGTCTGCCTGTATAGCTCTCTCTCTCTCTCTCTCTCTCTCTCTCTCTCTCTCTCTCTCTCTCTCTCCTATCTTGTAGTTGGTGCAAATGTTTGTAACTTATTGATTAGATTATAAAAGACAAACGATTTCATTAAATTCAATAAAAATGCTATTAGCAATCAATTATAAATTTATAACCGGCAAGTTAAATAAATTCTTTAAATTAAAGTCAACCACCAAAACCAATGCCACTAAACTACAGTAACTGTCTGCATAATCAAATATTTCAAACAGCCTAACATTTTTCCTACTATTTTATTATTAATAAATCTATTTATTAAAAATATAACTGAAAATATAAAGTACTTTCTCACCTCCCTTTCTGATCTGTATAAAATATTAAATTAAGTAAATAATTAATTCACAAACTTAGTTTGTTATTAATGGTATTATAAAAAAATAATAAAAATAAATATTGTTTTAATAATAATAAACAAAAGATTAACAGGTTGGTCGTATTAATAATGCACTAATATTTTATGTGGTTTTAAATTCCTTTTCCCAGAATCGCTAATTCGTGGTTAAATGAAGTTTCACAGAATCTCAGGTTAATCAAAGTAAAGTTTGCGAGTTCATGAAAAATATTTGAGCATGAATCAATAATTATTGTTTCAGTTATTATCTGATATTATCTATATCAGTTATTATCTGTACGAGTTATAAACTTATTAATGCGTTATTGTCTATATCAGTTTTTGCAATGCGATCTTATTTGGGTAGGTCTGCATTGAATGTGGCAATTTGATAGGCATATCAGGACAATATTAAAATTGTTCTAATTAAAGTGTTTAATATAATATATATATATAGAAGCATTCATAGAGAGAAGAATAAATGTTTGAAGTAATTCTAAGCATAGAAACAAAAGTAGGTTTATATTGTATATTTTAACGTAATAAATCATTCAGTAGATTGGTTATTATATACCTGCAATGCTCAGCATAGGGTTGCGTATAAACCATATCAGAGTAATGTAAATCACATCAGTGAACAACATTAATTAGTAATTGATTTATTTCTATGAAAATATATGAGATTTTGTATTTGATTTATTATAGACTTAATTTCATGACTCTGCCTTATCATGGATATTATAGTATAGGCATTAATAAGTTCATGATAACATTTATCGACTATAAATCACATTTGATAACAGAGATTAATAACAGCCAAATTTTTCTTCTTTAAAGGCTCATAATTAAGTTTGAGAATAGCATTATTAGTTAAGATAGTAATCTATATTGTATTGAATTGTTTAGAGTTAACTTAACAAATATTGTGACACTATCAAACAGTGCTGCAAGTAGCATCAAACACTACAAGTTTCGATTAAGTTTCAATATGATTTTAAAAGGCAAATTCTTGGTTAACTTCCAGAAAACTTTATTATTGTTAGTTTCATGGAATTATTTAACGATTCGTGGACAAAGTACATTTGAAAGAACGGTAGTTTTTATATATGCGCCAACAATTCCTGGACAGAACATATTCCTTCGTGGAGGTAGACTTATCAACTTGACAATAATTCTTATATTTGATTTTTAAATTTGTTTACTTTCATTCCAGAGCATTGATAATAAGAAATTATTAAAATTGCTTGAGTAAAAGTGCACACATAAAAGAACAAAATTTGCAATGGAATCGTGTATCCCCACTCTGTCGGACTATGACTGTAATACATAGCTAAATGAAATGTCTTATAAGCCTACGTTGGGAGTTCGATTCCATTTCCATAATTCCTATTTTTTCAGTTTTATCATTTTCTTCTTCAAATGGATGGGGAGGATCATAGGATCAGCATTAGCTGTCTGATTAGTTTTATAATCAGCCTTAACTCTCTGACGATTTGTATGAAGCATAACAGGATAATATATAGTACTATTATAAATCTTATTTTAAAGATTGGAAATTCATTAATTTAATGTCATGAAATAGTAAGCCTATACCGTTACAGACCTTATGATAGGCTTATACCCAACTGCTTATCAGTTATTTTTTCAACAGGATTAAGTGCAGGATCAAGACCTGACTGTTCAGCCCCGGCACAAACAGACCCATGCGCTGTGCCTATCAGACATCGCGTTGTGCCCCTGGATGCCAACAGCGCCTACAGGCAGTGGTCGACGGGGGACACGCGCCTAGACTGGTACGGGGCCGAGACCGGGCAGTCGAGCTACGCAGGAACGGCAGCAGCTGGAACCCCTCTTATGTGGACAACATATGAGTAAGATTGATGACTTTGCAAAGAAAGTCATAAATTTCAAAATTTCATCATTTTAAAAGTGACTAAATGTTTACTCGTATAATAAAATATATTTTAATGACAGTATAAAAACAGTTAAAGACAGTTGAAACAATGATCAAATCTAGTACGATATTGTATGATCTGATAGTTTGGATAAAAATGGTGAATAATTAGTTTGGTCAAAATATAAGGCCATTTTTATCAGTGATAAGGTTACATTTGTTATCAATTAAATTTGTAGCTATAACTTATATAAGCCTTTAAAATAGTATGCTTAAGTTTCAATTAAGTTAAGTGATCAATTAATTTAGGTTATTTAATTGCTTGTAGAAGTCCATCTGGTCCTACAGTTGAAGTGGATGGGCGTGGCTTCACACCACTCAACAGATTCGGACCACACTATTGGATGCTTGATGTTGATATGGATTGTTCTAAGACGCATCAAGGCTGGTTTGAATTTAAGGTAAAATTTGAATTATCTTATTTTTTCTTAATTATTATAAACTACGATTTATCTGTTCAAGTCCCAAGAATTAACTGAGTTAATTGCAATTAATAATTGTCATTTTTTAATTACATCCCAACGTAAGTGACGCCTAGAAAAGACTTGAAACTTTACATAAATTATGGTAAGCTGTGCAACAATATGCAAAGCTTGACATTAAGGATCAAGGATCAGAATAGTTATTAACTACGTTATTAATTGTAAGTCATCCTATCAATGTCTAAAAAATATATGTTGCTAAGAGTCAAAATAAGCACATTTGAAAATTCTACTACTACTACTAAAAAAAACATATTATAAGTTTTTTTCTTTTATAGACATTCACAACACCTAGCGCCACCTGGGAACGTGATATTAATCAGTACAATCTATGCGGCGGATTACCTACTATAAATAGACCTTATGTTACAAATAACCATCTTGCAAGATGTGGAATGCTTAGTGTGTTCTACAGTGGAAGTAGAGACTGTAGCGTCTATCCCATTCCTCTCTCCATCGTTCCTCCAGCCCCTGGTGTTATGTCCATGTTATTTTTATATAATTAATTAGAATTATAAAATGCCTTCTATTTACATTATGCACATTAGTTTTTATAAGAATACTTGCCCAAGGATAAACATTGTTTGTCCATCCTTTGATTTCATTATTTGTTTTTATGCAGTGAAGGGATATTATTAGTGTCTTATGAGCTGATATTCCTGGATCTGATCTTTTACTGACGTAACTAATGTTATTAAAAAAATTGATCAGTGTCTGAAATAAATAAATAGAATAAAAACTTATTTCACAGT